>JAKUCV010000684.1:62591-99373 GCA_028386065.3 Turnera subulata
GCCATATGCATGTCATTTTTCTACACTGATTTTATTATTATTTCATCTTCCGCTGCATGATAATTAATTCGAGATGTCATAAATGTTCTACCTTTATATCGGTATTTGCCAGAGTTTGATTTTGAGATGTTATGTCGGCGTGATGCCGTGATGGCTTACTACTTGTTAAGCCGGTTAATTTCATTTACTTTTATGACATCTCGTGGTTAATACATTTTCATGGAAAATGTTTGTATACCGAAGCATCGATTTTTGTACCCCGGGTTTTCAAGAGTATTTTGGTAACTCTTTTTCATTTAATTATTTAATTTTTATTTAATTGGGGTACGGGCTTCCACATGTGGGGCTGTGTTATTGGTCGTGTGGATATTGTGATGAACTGTTAATTGTGAATAATTGGTGTTATTTGTATTGTTGTTGGATATTCGATAATATGGAGTTGTGTTGGTTATTTGGCTGCTATGGTGAATTTTGCTGTTGTTGCTATGATGTTGATTTGCTTGATTGAACTGCTATGTTGACTGTTAATGGTTTCTTAGATACTGTGATGTGATTGACGTTGGGTTGTGAATGATTGATGCTATGAAACTATTGATGGATTGGTCTGTTGTGTAATTTGAGTTAATAGGAAGTTGAATAGTTGTTTGACTGATTTGGATATTATGGTTGTTGTCGATAGACTGTGTTGTGACTAGATTATCGGAATAAACTGTGATATGGATAATTTGGAAAAAGAAAATGGAAATTGGAAGTTGATTTGAGATTGGGTTTTTGGATGATGTTGACAAAATTATCACGTGGTAAGTAGAGGTACGACCGGATGGTTGGAGACTGTTTTGTGGTGGCTATGATCTGGGTTACTTGTGATGGGCATGTTGATGCCGGTTTGTTTGGGATGTTGATCCCTGAGATTGTGATTGGGATGTTGATCCCTGAGATTGTGATTGGGATGTTGATCCCTGAGATTGTGATTGGGATGTTGATCCCAAAGATTGTTATTGGGATGTTAATCCCTGAGATTGATATTGGGATGTTGATCCCTGAGATTTGATATTGGGATGTTGATCCCGGGTTCTTTTTGATCTGGCACCATAAACAGGTTGATAACCTGGTACGACCTTAGCTTATCCGTGACAGGGCCAGAAAGATAAAATTGGAATAATAATAAGTCCTTGGTACGTTTGGGTCGAGTCTTTGGGTTTGGTCTGTCTTGTACGGTATTGTCTTTGGTATAGTTATGACTATTGTCTGTATTTCTTCTTTGAAGTATTACAGTTGCTTGCATATCTCTGTTTATCCTTGGTTGGTGAGCACTTCGGACTCACCCCTCACCTGCGGGCTATCATCCCGTAGGATGAGTTATTTGTGGTACAGGTTGAATGCATTCCAGATAGGCTGCGACGTTATCCCTTGGACAGGGCTCGGATCCATAGTTTGCATCTATGTCGCATACAGTGTTTGTGTGAGTTATTAAGTCTTCCGCTGTGCAGTTTTTGATAGTATTGGGCCATTGGGCCGGTCGAGTTATTATTGTTGTTTTTACTTTGGGCTGTTGAGCCCGAATATCTGTTGTATACACTGTATGCTGGGCTTTGTTGGGTTGGGTTGTTACAGTTCCGGCACGTGTTTACTGTGTACGGTCAATACGGGTCGGGGCGTTTCAATATATGTCTTTATTTATATTTTCTCAACAGCTACTAGGAATTATAAAAAATAATAATGCTTAAAAAGACAATAAAAATATGAAGAAGAATATTCAAAGAGCCAACGAAAACCACGAAGAAGAACAACGTCTATGAGAAAAAAAATGATCATGAAGAGGAATAATCACAAGAACTCATGACAGATGTGTTTGTTGTTTATTATCAACAAGAACTATGAAAAAGAAAAATCGAAGAACAGCGGAATAGTCAATGGAAACAACCAACAACAACAACGACTATGAGAAAAATAATAATAAAAAATAATAACATAATTTAATAATCCTCTGGTTAGTAATATAATTTAATATTTTAATTTAGAATATCAAAGGATTAAAAAATATCATTAATAGTAATCAATATATAAATTTTTATTCTAATCCAACGACTAATTCTAACAATTTGTTCATCTAGATAATAAAAATAATTGTCTACATTATATATAAGTCTTTATTTATATTTTCTCAAAAACTACCAAGCATTAAGAAGAATAATATGTAACAGCCCGGGTAAAATTTGGTATTTTTACCGGGACTGTAAAAGTCTTTTTAGAGTGATTTACCGAATGAATTAATCTTGGGTAATTAATTCAAGATAAATCGAGCGTCTTTTTTCGTAACCGAGTCTTTTCCCGCGCTCGAGATTTTTCCATGGATTTTTCGGACCTAAGTTGGTTTTTTTCAGGTCCCGGAATCCTCAGAAAAATCACACCGGAAAATAACTAAGGGAGTATCAGTTATTTTCTAGTCCGAATTGGACCCTCCTGCATTATTGATGGCGGCTAAGTTTGTGTATAAAAGCAGGAGAAGAGCAGGAAAGAGGAAGAAAGGAAGAGGAGAGGAAGGAAAGAAAAAAAAAGGAAAAGAAGAGAGGGAAAAAAAAAGAGAAAAAGGAAAGAAAAAAAAGAAAAGAGAAGAAAAGAAAAAAAAGAGAAAAAAAAGAAGAAGAAAACCGAAAAAAAAAGAGAGAAAAAAAAAGAAAAAAAATACAGAAAATGAAAAAAAAAAGAAGGAAAAATAGAAAAAAGGAAAAATAAGGAAATGAAAAAAAAAGGGGGAGAACGTGAACAGTTCGTCACCCGCCCCTGCACTGTTCATGGCGACGAGTTCCAGGCCGCCTCTCGATGCACCGTCGCCACCATCTAGCTCGCCACGCGGTCGCCGACTGAACGCTTCCTCCCCCGCTCCTTTCCGCCGCGAGACGCGCCGCCAGTTGCCGTGGTGCAACCCGCGGATCCGCCTTCCCTTTGCTTGCGTCGCACGAGCCACCACCGCCGCGTGGCCAACCCAGCAGCCGAGCCTTGCAGTCGCCGCGCTCGTCCTCGCCTGTTCGCCGCCGCCTCTGCGTCTCCCGAGGTGAGCGACCCGTGAGGTTGAAGACAACCCGTTCGCGACGGGTTTGACCCGGTTCCGAGCGGGCTATTTTGCTTGGGCTGTGGAACTGGGCTTGAGCCTTGCAGCCTTGGTCTGGGTAGACCTGGCAATTCGTGTTGTCGTGTCGGGAAGCACAGCCCAACTTGTCCATTAGCCCAAGATTTAGAAGTTGGGCTGGGCTGGGTAAATTATTAGCACAGCACAGCACAGGTTGGGCAAATAATAGCACAGCCCAAGCCCAACTGGGCGCCCAATGGATAATTCAGATTGTTCGGATTTTTACTCAAACTTTATTTTCTATTTTGCTTATTTTTAAGCAAATAGGCATATAATTAGTTTTTTTATACATCAAATAAAATTATAAATTGCAGAATCATAATATAATAATATTTTAAAGTATTTATAGAAGTATTTTTGGATAATTTTAGTAACTTTAGCCTTAAATATTGGATAAGTCTTATATTAAATCAGTAAAATATCTATACCCTAAATATAATCAGGTCATAAACAGGTACCTATCGAGTTGGCGGGTCAACCCGCTACCTGACCTGCTAATTTTCGTGTCGTGTCGGGTCGACCCATTTAACTAAACGGGTTGGAAATCTCTGACCTATACCTGCTAATTTCGTGTCGGGTTCGTGTCGGGTTGTCGTGTCAATACCCGTTTTGTCAGGTCTAGGTCTGGGTCCTTGCTTTGGGCTTGGGCTTGGGTTGCATAGCTTGGCCCAGTCCGGATTTCTTTTTTCAAAAAAAAAAAATATATATATATATAAATATGTATTTATAATTTCTGGAAACCTAATTAAAATCTGAAAAATATATATTCACTTTGAGAAAATTTTGGTCAGTTTAATTCTGGTATTTTGAGAAAAATATAAATATATATACTTTGATCAATAATTAAGTTATGTTTTGGAAAAACTATTATTATTTGGAAAAAATATAAATACCACGAAAATAATTTCTGGAAATTTTATGCATATGTTATTTTCCCTCAAAAATAATGGTAACTGGTACCTTTTGGAAAATATATAATTATGGTATACAAAAGTAATAGTTTTGAAAATATATAATTACTTTGATATATAATTGTTTGGAAAAGTATTTACCTTTGGAAAATATATATAGGTATATTTATTAATTCGTATTTATTTTCAGGAAATAATTTTGTATGATTAATTTTTCTGGAAATATAGTTTTCTAAAGATGATAATATTTGGTAATTATATTATGGTAAATAGTTTTATAAAAATATTTTGGAAAATATATATATACATATGTTATCTTTTCCAGAAAATTATGGTGATTATATTTTGGGAAAAGTATAATTAATTTATGAAAATATTTTGAAAAGAGTTTTAATTAAAGTATGGTACCGAAATTATATTCGGATATACGTACGGTATAATATTTTTGGTAAAAGATGATAATAAAGGATATGAATCGGGATGGGTTTATTTCGCAGTATTGGCATCATGGCATACTCTTATGTGCATCTTATGTGAGTATATATTGTTTTGTTGTATAGGTTATGATATCGGGCAGTTCCCCGAGGAGCCGGCTTTGGACCGGTCATTGTCTTCAGAGTTGGGTAATCGGCTAAGGTGAGGATGGATTTCCTTCAATATGTGCCTGTATTACTCGGTTGTTGTGTTTGATGATTGTTGCACTGTTGATTGATGCATTTTCTATGGTTTGACTCGGGATGTTTATCCCAGTACCTTGATTGATTTTGGGATTGTTATCTTCATGATTTGATTTTGGGATGTTTATCCCCATGATTTGATTTTGGGATATTTATCCCCATGTATCGAGTTTTGGGATGTTTATCCCTGTGCACTGAGTTTTTGGATGTTTATATTGTGTCTTTTTGGTATGAAGAATAATGGATTAAATAATAAAATATGATAAGGATGTCGATCCTTGGTTTTGGATTGGGATGTCTATCCCGATATTTTGGCTAGGGATGTTGATCCCTGAGATTTGGATTTGGATAATGATGATATAATTGTCACGTGATAAGTAGTGGTACGACTCGATGGTTTAAGATTGTTTTGTGGTGGCCATGATCTGGGTTACTTATGATAAGCATGTCTATGCTTGGGATGTCTATCCCGTGATTATATTTGGGATGTCTATCCCTGGGTTCTATTTTTGGGATGTCGATCCCTGGGTTCTCTTTTGATCTGGCACCCAAAATATGTTGAGAACCAGGTCTGACCCCTAGCTTCTCCGTGACGGGGCCCGGAAAGATAAAATTGGAAATTGGATTTTTGTTTGAGTCTTTTTGGTCTTGGACCAGTTTTGGGTCGAGTCTTTTGGATTGGTATATATATTTGGCTGTTATGACTGTTTCGACCTTGAGTAACTTATAGTGTTGCATATTGATCGTCTATCCATGGTTGGTGGGCACTTCGGACTCACCCCTCACCTGCGGGCTTTCATCCCGTAGGTTGAGTTATTTGTGGTTCAGGTATGATGCATTCCAGACAGGCTGCAGCATTATCCCTCGGATAGGACTCGGATCCATTAGTTTGCATCAGTGTGACATACAGTGTCTTTATGAGTTATTAAGTCTTCTGCTGTGTTGTTTATTGCTATTACTGGGCCATTGGGCCGATTATATCATTAGTTGTCCCCGGGGTTCGGGTGACGTGTAGTTGTTGTTGGGCCGAAGGGCCACTTTCATATTTTTGATTTGGGCTGTTGGGCTAGTGTTTCTGTTGTATACACTGTATGCTGGGCTTTGTTTGGTTGGGTCGTTACAGTTCCGACTCGTGTTTACTATGTATGGTAAATACGGGTCGGGGCACTTCATAATAACCACTAAAAAATAACAAGATTATGAAGAAGAATAACTAAAGAGTTAGCAAAAATTATGAACTAAAATAACGTCTATTAAAAAGAATAATTATGGAGAAGAATAGTCACAAGATCTCATGGAAAATTTGTTTGTAATTTATTATCAATAAGAATTATAGTGAACAAAAATTGAAGAAGAGCCGAATTCTCAATTAAATCTAGGAACAAGAATAATGACTATGAAAAAAAATTACGTAAAAGAATAATCACAATTATTCATGACTGATGTGTTTGTAGTTTATTATCAACAAGAACTATCAAGAAGAAAAATCGAAAAACAATCAAATAGTCAACGAAAACTACCAACATGAGTAAAGACTATGAATAATAATAATAATAAATAATGATATAACTTAATAATCCCTTTTAATATTAATATATTTTAATAATAAAAAATATATAATTTAAAATATCCAAGAATTACCAAATATCATTAAAAATAATTAATTTATGAATACCTATTCTAATTCAAAAACTAATTCTAAACAATTTGTTTGCTTAGATTATGAAAAAACTCTTTGTGTACATTATCCATTTATCTAGATTATATAAAAAAAAATTGTTCTTCTCAAGATAATAATTATAGTATAGTAATTAAAAGTAATTTAAAAGATATAATACTATACGTACTAGTAACTAAAAGTAATTTAAAAGATATAATACTATACCACGTGTGTAGAAAAACTAGTTGTAGTAAACAGAGGGCAAACCACCAACAAGCTTAACCAGCCACATTATCTCACAAAACTGACGACAATCGTTTCTATCCTAGTTGGGATTTTATTTTTTTTATCAGTAACTTAGTTGGGGAATTGACTGTAAGGAAAAGATTAAATCACAAGTGTTAACATCAAAAGCTGTTAAGACTTCAGCATTACCATATCTAGCATGAAACAACCGACAGCTAACAAGATGTGTGTAGCACCTTCATTTTCCATCCTGTGTAGCAAGCAACAACTAATAGGAGGTTGATGCCTACAATATTACCAAATCAGCAAACGACCATGCTCTTATAGCCGCACTTAGCAACGAATCAATGTTTTAACTAATTAAATACTTAATTACTTCTCACTCAAGCTGCAGATAGAAATACTTTGGGACTTGATTCAATGAGAATTATACCCTAATATATTGGATAACTAATTTAATCCTTCTCCAGTACACTTAGACAATTTTCTGTTTGTAGGTATATTTACTCCCTGTATTTAACTTGCTATTCACTTTGCCCTCACAGTTCTCATCTAAATGGAAGCTTGTGCGTTGACGCACGCATTTATGCTCCCTTCCTATATTCTTATGTTTCACATATTTGCCCGACCATGTAGTGTGAAATGGCAAATCCGATTGTAATTTTTTATTAAATATTATTTTGTTGTTTGTTTGGCAAACAACCGTTCTTTAGTTCACTCGTTTACATCAGCCCAGTTGACTTTTTAAGCATTGTTCTTTAGTTAAATCACCCTATTGATAATGACCTTGTTTAGGCACATAAAATATTGGCTAAAACCGTTAAGCAAAAACAGATCTTAGTAGAATCTAGCTTAAATATCACTCTAAAGTTAAGCACGACCCGCTGCCAATCGGACCACAACTGGGATATGTTGCAACAAAATTTCTCAAACCCAGTCACCTAATTAACATACCCACCAACGTTGTCTTGGATCACTATATAAGCATCATCTCTTGCCCATTCTATGCATCCAATCAACACTTTCACTAGCTCTTTCCTGTCTCTTCTATATTCATTTCCTCCAGCAAGACAAATCTTGTTAGCTGCAAGAAAAGCAGAGATGGGTTCTTGTGCTTGTAAAGCTCCAGCATTTTTTAAAGCTTTGGTCATTGCATTGTTTGCTTTTTGGATTTTCCCTGAGAGGGTAGTTGCAAAGCATGGAGGAATTACCAGGCACTACAAGTTTGATGTGTGCACTTATTCTCTATTTCTTTCTCTCTTTTTTTTAGTCTTTTATTTATCTAAGGGTGATGATCCTTAAATTGCTTTAAGTGAATTCTTTTAAATTTTGACCAGATAAAATTGCAAAACGTGACAAGATTGTGTCAAACAAAGAGCATTGTGACTGTCAACGGGCAATTCCCTGGGCCTCGAATCATAGCAAGGGAAGGTGATAGGCTTCTAATCAAGGTCGCTAATCATGTCCAAAACAACATCACAATTCATTGGTAAAGCATAACCCTTCCGGTTTCTCATTTCCCTTATCATTTGAGTATTTTTTATTTTAGTCCAACATTGTGCCTTGGTTTCAATTTCAACCAATTTTTTAATCAAAATTGGGGAATTATAGGCACGGAATCAGACAACTAAGGAGTGGATGGGCAGATGGACCGGCCTACATCACACAGTGCCCTATTCAAACAGGACAGAGCTATGTGTATAACTTCACTATAACTGGCCAAAGAGGGACATTGTTTTGGCATGCTCACATCTCTTGGCTTAGAGCAACACTCTATGGACCTATTGTCATCCTCCCGAAGAAAGGCGTTCCTTATCCATTTCCTCGCCCTCACAAAGAAGTCCCTATCATTTTTGGTAATTCAATAAATACTTATTTGATTGGCAACCAAGAGATGGCCCAAAAGAACCAAGAGATGGTTTTTTTTTATTTATTCTCCAATCATTGTAAATTCTGCTTCACATTGCAGGAGAATGGTGGAAAGCAGACACAGAGACAGTCATTAACCAAGCAACACAAACAGGAGGAGCACCAAATAACTCTGATGCCTTCACCATTAATGGTCTTCCGGGACCTCTATATAACTGTTCTGGTAAAGGTATAGCAGCTAATCAATTTATACTAAAATTTTCAAAATCTAACGTACTTGATGAACATAGGATTGGAAAAGGAGTAAAGGACATTTCCATCTGAAAATCTATCCTTTTCCTTTGCAGATACATTCAAGCTTAAAGTTAAGCCCGGCAGAACATATCTTCTGCGTTTAATCAATGCTGCACTAAATGACGAGCTCTTCTTCAGCATTGCAAACCATACCCTCACTGTGGTTGAAGCAGATGCAATCTACGTAAAACCCTTCAAAACCAACATTGTACTTATCACTCCAGGCCAGACCACAAATGTTCTTCTTAAGGCCAAAGCTAAAGCCCCCAATGCCACATTTTTAATGGCCGCCAGGCCTTACGCCACAGGTCCTGCTAGCTTCGACAATACAACCACAGCTGCCATATTAGAATACGAACACCTCTCTGCCTCAACCTCCAAGAACAAGAACAAGAACAATAAGCTTCCTCTGCTTAAACCATCACTTCCAGTGTTTAATGACACAACATTAGCCACCAAATTCGTCAGCAAAATCCGCAGCTTGGCCTCCGCAAAATTCCCAGCTAAAGTGCCTCAAAAAGTTGACAGAAAATTCTTTTTCACTGTCGGGCTAGGAATACTCCCCTGCGCTCAATGTGCTAACAACACTAGAGTAGCAGCATCAATCAACAATGTCTCGTTTGTGCAACCAACAACAGCCCTTCTCCAAGCTCACTTCTTTAACAAATCAAAAGGTGTATACACAACGGATTTCCCTACCAATCCACCTTTCAAGTTTAACTACACAGGGACTCCACCAAAGAACATCATGGCTACCACTGGCACCAAGGTTGTGGTGTTACCTTTTAACGCAAGTGTAGAGTTGGTGTTGCAGGACACAAGCATCATTGGAGCAGAAAGCCACCCTCTCCACCTCCATGGCTTCAACTTCTTTGTGGTTGGCCAAGGTTTTGGCAACTTCAACTCCAAGAAGGACCCTGCTAAGTTCAACCTTATTGACCCTGCAGAGAGGAACACAGTGGGCGTGCCATCTGGTGGCTGGGTAGCCATCCGATTTCTGGCAGACAATCCAGGTTTGTGTCAAAAATACATTAGTTGCTAGAATATGTGGATTACACATAGCAGCATAGGACCTGAATAATTCGAAATTAGATGCAAATTAGCAATCAAAATTAGCTTACGTACATTGACTTTCTAGTTGTTCCTCTGATTCGGAGGTCTGGTAAAATTCAGTTAAACAGAAGAACTAGTTCAATAGTACTTACAATACGAGGATATCAAGTCAAAATATTTTACTAAGAAATCTTTGGTTAGTAATTACTTATTAGGTGAAACTGTAGCCCACAAGTCAAACCACCAGGGAAGTAAAGAAAATGAAAAGTACAAATCATATTTGGAAGTTTATGATACAGTAAGCAACGCCTTTTGGGTCTGTTTTTATGCTGCAATCTAATTGTTTGTGGCTTGTGTACAGGAGTGTGGTTCATGCATTGCCATCTAGAAGTACACACGAGCTGGGGCTTGAAGATGGCTTGGGTTGTGAATGATGGGAAAAAGCCCAACCAGAAGCTTCCACCGCCACCATCAGATCTTCCCAAATGTTAAATTTTGGACCCTTTCCTACAATTTTCCAATTTTTTTGGCCTTGTAATTTTTTTCCCTTCTTATGTGTATGTTTCTTTATAGTCTCTTTTAGAGTTTTTTATATTCCTATTTGTGCCAATCCATTATAAGACAGGGTGGATTAGACTTAGACATTGGAGAATGCTATCACTAGTTGTTAGGCTTGTAATCCTATTCAATTTTCTTTGGAAAAAAAAATCCTATTCAATCTTCTTTTTTTCACAAGTTAATCCAATTTGTAAAATCATCTTTCAAAGGCGGATACATGGAGACGAGGGGGCCCGGCCCCCCATAAAATTCAAAAAATTTATAGCAGTAAAATTGTAATTTAGTGTTCATGTATTAAATAATGAACATATATATATAATATACTTACACTTCTGGTCCTAAGGAGTCTTTTTTTTTATTTCCCAGCCGGTATCCGGAGTTTTGCCCTGACTAATCCGGTCGACCCTCATCGCGCACCTAGATATGGTGGGTAAGTCTCCCAAATCCATATGTTCACCTCTTGAAAGTTTTTTTTTTTGGTTTCCCATCAGGTATCTGGAGCTTTCTCCCAACTAATTCGGATTTGACTCAGGTGGCATACCCGAGTATGGTAGGTTAGTCTCCTATTGATAATTTTCTGCATACTCGAAGACTCGAACCCGAGACCTCGTTTAAGCGGAACCAAGTCGCTTACCACTTAGACCAACCCCACATAGAGTAACTCAATGTTGCTAATAAGGCAACAATTATCTATTTTCATCCCTTTCAAGTAACTATAGTTTTGAAAATGGTAATTATGTCTAAAGCACATATTTCCATACAAATTTTTATACTATATCACATAACCAATACTTTTTCTTTCTCTAAAAATAAAATATGAATGAAGGGGATAAAAATAAAATTTAGCCCTTTCTTTACCAACAATTTACAATTATCTTATTTAAACTCTATTTTTTATTTATTGAAGATGTCCTAATGAAATTTATTTACATGATACTGACATTAAAAATTCAATATTTGTGCAAGAGAAAGTACACCCAACCAATAAAATTGTAAATGAGAAAATGAAATTTCTGGCGAGGGGCCACACCAACTCCATAATTAAGTCCATTAAATTTTTTGAAAATATTTTCTTAATAAATTTGATTATTTGAATTTATGGCACTAGGTTAATACATGATTGATGATATTTCCTTTAAATTTTTTTTTATCATATGGCTACACCCATTACCTTTTCAATTATTCATTAATGACTCAAATCATTACACACTTTTAGAATCAAATGTTCCATTTGGATAAAGACTTAATCCATAACTAAATTAATCATTCATACATTATCTATTTAAAAGTCAACTCCTCATTTATCAGTAGCAAATATTTAAATTGGTATTTTTGATGAAGGAGTAATAGGATGTTCCGAATAAAGCAATAATTATCTATTTTTACCCCTTTAATGCAACCATAATTTTGAGAATCCTAATTATCTCTAAATCATATGTTTCTATTGTATATTTCTATATTAATATTACGGCACCATCAATTTTTCTTTCCCTAAAAATAAGTATGAAAGATGGGGATGAAATTGATATTTAGCTTGCTTTTTAACCAAGAATTATCTTAAAATTTGTGTATCACAAATTTAAAATCTATTTTTATCGAAAATTACCCGCTAGATTATTTATTTGTAAAATATATAGAAGCACTAAGACTGTTTTGGCTAGCCCATTATACTATACTCATAAGTCATAACAAAACTCCATAAGTAGAGTCTTTTAAGATTCTTTAATATATTTTTCTATGTTAAATAGATTCTTGAATTTATTCCCCTAGCTCAATAATGGATTGATGATATCTTCCTTAAAAAAGATTCACCTTATATATTTTTGAATTGAAAAGACTTAGTTCATAACTAACTTCTTTTTTTTTTAGGAAATAGTTCATATCTAACTTGATTATTCATACATTATCTTAAATTTTTTGAACAATCCTATATTTCTTTTATCAATTTCAAATATTCAAATTGGCTTTTTTTTTTTGAAATGAGATGACTGGATGTCGCCAATTAGTCAATAATTATAGTTTCAAAAATCCTAATTATCTCTAAATCATATAATTCTATATAAATTTATATACTAGTATCACGGTAATCATCATTTTTTTCTTCTAAAAATAAATTTTAAAATTATACCATCCTTATCCAGATTCCATGTGTAACTGATTGTAGATAAAAAAGGGAAAAGAAACTTGAAAGAAAATACAAAAGAAAAAAAGCCCATTCCAGAGAGTTTTAAGTAAAAAATACACCACCGGTGTCATCTTCTAGACGCATAGCCGTCATCATCCTAACCAAAAAAAGAAAAAAGAAAAAAAAGTACTAAACTAAACTTAAAGAAAACTCTCCCCATTCAGACAAACATTGTCAAACTAAAAAAAACAAAAACAAAAACGAAAAAGAAAGTAACAAGAAAAATAGTAAAAACACACCGGAAAAGGAGAGAATTACAAACGCAAACTGAACCAAACCGCAAGCCGAGCCCGGAGACGCCGTCGTTCTACGCCGGTGCCTCTGGCCACAAAATTCTTTTCCTTTTCCCTTTCCCTTTCCTTCCTCTACCGCGCACACCAACAAGAACAACAACAACCCCAGCGAATTAACGACAATGAAACGACGCCCGGGCTTCTCCCTGCCCGTGACCGTCGTCGTTTTGGCCATCGCCTACATTTACTTCTCCACCCTCTTCGTCTTCCTTGACCGTTGGCTCGGCCTCCTCTCCTCCCCTGGTATCATGAACGCCGTCGTCTTCACCGCCATCGCCCTCATGTGCGTCTCCAACTACGCCGCCGCCGTCTTCAGGGATCCGGGCCGGGTCCCTTCCACTTACCTCCCCGACATCGAAGATTTGGATAACCCCGTCCACGAGATCAAACGCAAAGTATAGTAAATGCTCGTGTAATTGTTGCCATACTATTTTTTTTGACATTCTATACACCAGATCTTCTAAAATGTAGTTGCATGTTCAAAGCTCATTTCTTTTACATGCATTGTGTGTGAAAGATGATTGTATGGTATCAGCTGTTTTGTTAGCTTGTTGATTTGCTGTTCTTGGTTTAAATCCGTGTTTAGCTGTCCTGAGCTAGCTAAATTTGCTGATTTGGTTTGTTTGTGATGTATTTTTCTTTTGGAAGAAATGGTCCTAGAGGCATGTGATATAAGAATTCAGAGATGCTCATGTTGTGATGTTGTCGATACATTTGATAGGTTAGGAGTTCAATGAGATACTGTGACCTGAATGGTGTTTATGGATCTCCTTGTGATTTGGTTATCCCGAAACAAGAGAATTTTTAATGGTATGGTCTTCTATTTGATGGGACTGGTAAAAGTAGTGGAAGCTGGAAGGACAAGAAAAATGACCGATGAGTTAATGAAGGATGAAAGGATGAAACATGCCGTCTGCGGAAATCTAATTTCTTGTGTTTGAAAGCTGGTTGAAAGATTAATCTTGTTCATGTCTGAAAAGGCCGACATGCTGAAATAAAGTATGCCTCTTGATGATCCGAGCTAGTTTGATGCTTTGTCTGCATTAGACTAGTAGGCAATAGTTCCATTCTAACTGCCTCATTGACCTCTGAGTCTTGGATATTCTTTCATCTTGGCTTCTCAGTTGTACAGCTCCCTTTTTCGCTAAATGTGTTACTCTGAGTTTAGTAATCAAAATTGTTGTATGAGTACATTTATTTAATCTTATGTATCTACTTTATTTCAATATGTGCATAGAGCTTGTCTAGTGTTTTTCTATTGAATTTTGATTCCTTTTATCTAGAAAGAGGATAAGAAACAAATTGGAGTCTCAAGAATTTTCTGTTGGAATTTCTTCCTGTCATATGCCTGCTTATGTATATTATCCTCACTCCTTAGCTGGTGATGTCGTTTCTGTGTTATAGTGACATTATCAATGAGTAGGTAAGTTTCCCTGGGGTAACAATAGTTATGGTAATCCTTTTCCTGAACTTCTTTCTTACAATCTCAAACTCTGTTTGAAACTGTACAGTACACAAGCGATGCTCTTTTCTAGTGACTTGCTGAACTGGTGAATAATATTCTGTACATATGCATTCTTATCAATCTTCATTCTACTCCTGGCAGGGGGTTATTGTTTATTCTACAAGTGAAAGTTTCTGGATCATGCAATTAGATAGCTTCTGTATTTTCTTTCCATGGAAGAAACACTTTACTAGTCATTAGTGTTTCTTCAAAGTGAGCAATCTTTTTGTAGGTGATGAACTTGAGTCTTGGCTTTTACGAGTGGCAATTCTTTGAAATGTGCAGGGAGGAGACCTGAGGTATTGCCAGAAGTGCTCTCACTATAAACCTCCCCGTGCTCATCATTGTCGTGTTTGCAAAAGATGTGTGTTACGAATGGTAATGCATGAACCATTTTTACGGTAGTAGCTTATTGCAATATATTACTAATGTGTTAAACCACTGCCTGTTGATTGTAAGGACCATCACTGCATTTGGATAAATAATTGTGTGGGCCATGCAAACTACAAAGTGTTCTTCGTCTTCGTTGTGTATGCTGTAACAGCATGCATTTACTCCCTGGTATGTTATAATTTGTGTGTTTGATTATTCCCGCTTTATGATTTGTGTTTGTGCATTTGTTACTTTCATATTTTAATTAATGTGACTCTTTGTCTGTCATTTTCTGTTTTGGATGTAGAACCTATGCCTTGTTCTTTTTTCTTGTCACCGAGGGTGGATTGTCTGGGTGAGAGTCCATAATAGTAACCTTTTTTAACCCTGCTTCACTTCAATTTCAGGTCCTGCTTATCGGTAGTCTAACTGTAGACTCTCAAAATGATGAGATGCAAAGTGGTGACTCTTTCAGAAGTATATATGTATGTTTCCAGGCATCATATTGCTCGGAACTTGTAACTATTTGATTGATGATATCTTTGTTACCATGTGCAGGTTATCTCTGCGCTTTTGCTGTGCCCTTTAAGTGTGGCACTCAGTATTTTCTTGGGGTGGCATATTTATCTCATTTTGCAAAATAAAACCACTATAGAGGTCTGTGGAAAATAACTTCCATTATTGCTATTATTTTCTGTGTTCCACCGGATCACTACATTGTCTGACCGACTTATTTGGTGTTTTGACAGTACCACGAAGGCGTTAGAGCTATGTGGCTAGCGGAGAAAGGCGGCAATGTGTACAAGCATCCATATGATGTTGGTGCCTATGAGAATTTAACAACAGTGAGAACATTGCCTTCTTTTTCCTTGTACTTTAATTAGAACGATTTGGAATGCTCGAGGCTTAAAGTATAGTCCTTTACATGGTCAAAATTTTTGCTTCATTGCATTTTTTTTCTTTGTCATTCTTCTAAGATAACAAAATTTAGATGATCTCTTGAGAAACAGAAAAGGTTTGACTTTGCTTTTTGTCCCTTAGTTCATTTTTCATGGAGAGGTGATCTATCCAATTGAGATTATGCTCACCTGCTTTGGCATGCCTTGATTTTATTGATCTATAAAGAATTTGAAATGAGACGCCTTCAAATTTGGTGCAATTTCGACATACTTTTCTGCTTAATAAGTTTTGCATCCAATAAGAGAAAACAAATGCAACTTTGATCTTGATGTCTCTTGCTGGAAGTACTCAGCATTTACCCAAATTGCATTAAGCTTAATTTTGCATCTGTAGCATTCTCTGTATTGCCTGATGAATATAGTTCAAATTCCTGCCTTCTGTGGATTCGCAAGTCATATTGACATTGTTTGTGCAGTTGGTTTAAAGTCTAATGGTCTAGCAATCAAAAACTATAAAAAACTAAACAATCTGCAAAACTACTCAGGAAGGGCAAGTATAACCTTTTCTTCTGAGGGCTGTGCTTTGGGTCATGTGCACATCTTCAGCTGTTGCGTGTCCTATTTGTTCTGCCAGATATGATTATAGTTTGTTAGAATAGTCATGGAAGACCATAAAGCATGGTTACTTGACCAGTTTGGCCTGTTCAGACATGGTTCTTAGTTATTTAACCATCATGAAATGAGGGGTTTGTATCATTTTGCTTTGACATTTATAATGGTTGGTCAACTTGTACTTGAAGTTTGGGGCTGATGTGAAGACGAACTTTATAGTTGGAATCTAATACTACCTTTCCATAAATATCATTAATCTTGAAATACAAAAGCAGTGGGAAGTGTATCCCTGTATATTTCTCTTTCTCTTTTCTAATGAATATATCTGTGTATCTTTCTCTTTCTCCCTCTTCATTTTTAATGAGATGTATGTATATCCCTTCCCGCTTCTTCCACTGTCAATACTTGATCTTATTGTCTGTTTCAGGTGTTGGGTCCAAATGTCTTATGTTGGGTGTGCCCTACGTCAAGACATATTGGTTCAGGCATCCGCTTCCGCACAGCCTATGATAATACAATCAGTGGACCTGCATCAGAATAAGACTCTGATTATGCTTGGTCTTCAGTACATTGGCAATAACAAGGTGTGTAATTCTCAACTGTAGAAAGGTGAAGGAATGCTGAAGCTTTGGATGATTTTTCCCACCTCATCTATTGTCTAATGCCAGTCATAGCAGCTCTTGGTCCTGACGATAGAATCCTTTTGTTGCCACCTACTGCAGCAGCCAGAGAGTGGGATTTTTGGGGGCAAATTAGTTGATTCTATGGGGCATATAGAATGCACGAGCCTTGTCAATAGCTGAAACAATTTTTCTTCTTCTTGTTTTGTTGGCGAGAAAATGTTAGGATAATGTGAATTGTCTAGAGCTTAAACACAAGTGCCCTGGTAGATACCTGTATAAAGAGGGAATTTGTACCCAAGTCATCCGGTAGAGTATGATATATGGAATGTGACGAGTCTTTGGTGATCCAATGATCACACTTGTAACCTAGAATGTAACTTTTGTAACATGAGTAAGTCCAAATTATGAAAATTTTTCTTGAATAGTGGGTCTTTAGTTCTCTTGAATACTGTGTACTTTCCAGGTGTTGGTCAGCTAACTGTTGTTGTCTGTTACCTTTCTTTTCAGCAAAATTGTTGGGTTGTGTGTTTTGTTTTTGGTAGTTTAACCATGAACACCCGGTGCCACTCAACGTCTCATGGAAGAATTCTGAATTTTGTGGAGAGCCCAGGTTGCTATGGTGAACAGTTCCCTAGTTTAGATTTGTAAAGAGTTTGGAAGAGCATCCTGCGGCTGAAGTAACGAGTTTAGAAGCACGAAACAAATACTATTCATTTTGGTTCTCATTCTCAAGATAATTATTGTGGAAGGTAAGAAATGCACGTTCTCATCCGAGAGCAGATTTTGCTTGCATGATCCTTGAAAAGCAGAGGGCCGAGCTCCACTTTGGTTCCAGTTCAACCTGTGCTTGTCGCTATACAAAGTATAAGCCTAAAAAAGGCGGAGCAAACCTAAAACCGGGATCCTTAAAACTGAATAGCAATGGACGAAGAGTCTAATTGGGTATTGCGATTGTTGGTGGTGATGAAACAGGGGATAAGGTTTACTGTCGGGAGCAACTCTTGCCATTGTAGTCCATGTCCAGCCTATGGTTGTAGAGAGGACAGAAACTCGGTGGATGTCATGATGATTTTATTGTATCCTCTGATCATCATCCTTTATTAACGAATCTCTAAGTTGGTTATACACATCATTACTGTAAGTTTGAGAGGTAAATCACAATGGCACACAGTATTTACTTGTAACTTAAGGTAATAAAAAGAGCATGAAATTTTTGTTACAAATCAACATACCGGTTAATCAATGAATATGCATACGGTACAAATTTATAATAACCATGATAATGATAGTAAGGGAAAAAAAATGGGAAGAAGAAGAAAGGAGGGGGGGGTGAAAGAAGAGAGCAATTCCAGGACAATATCCGTGTATGCTGCTACTATATATATATATGCTTCTTTTCTATGTTTTTCTATATTTGCTTATGGTACCAACAAAGATTAAGTGTAAGTGCAGGGGAGGTTTTGCCTCTGTGTTTGCTTCAATCTAGTGTCTCTGCAATATTGTTATGACTGAAACTTATCAGACTACTTTCTTTGTTCCAATGAAGGATATGCTTTCAACCAAAGAAAAAAGGAGAGAGAGCAGGCACGGATTCCTCTTAAACCTCCTGCGGTCCCGCGCCACCGCCAAGACAGCCACGTGGATACCAAGTTGTCTGAACTGACTCGCCAACTCACTTTGCTATGTTTGCCAAGCTTAACGCGCGTATTCGAGTTGCCACGGTCCAGGTGTCACGATTTTATTGTTCCGTGATACCCACGCTCTAAAATATAGTGTACCCCTAAGAATGACCTTTTCCTAGTTCAAAAGACAAGAAAAACTTTAATGGGAGAGCCCAATTCATTAAATTGTTTTCTGGGATTATCCTCAACAATAAAAAAAAAAAAGGAAGCACCTTTGTATTTTTTTTGTTAGTTTACTTGAGTAATCAATCCACACTGTTCCTCCTCTCTACCTCAGATGGAGGAAGATGACTGCAAGGAAAACCCATCTGAGATTAACAGGTTTGCTTTCTTGAATCCTTTCTCCTTTGCTTCTTTGAAGGAAAAGGTCGTGATCTGCTGCTGTTTTGGTGCCTTTTGTTTTGCAGTGAAAGTTACTTAGTTAGTTACTTACTGGTCGCTTCAGGCACATCTGATTAATTTTATTGCCAAACATGCCATAAAATAAAAGTAGATGCTGTTTTATTTGTGAATCAACTGAAAGTTTTTTTGCCAAAGTTGGTTGTTCCTCATTTTATTTGTGTTTTTGAGTTTGGAGTTTAGCTTAAAGAGGAAAACAATACGTCGGATCTTGGCGGGGCCTGAGATTCAGCCATTAAACTATGAGTTTATCTGTTTTGGTCGTTCAAGGGGTTGGATTCCAACTCCTAGCCGGTAGGCTTAACAAGTATTGCATGCTTTGGTTATAGAAGAAACTTTTTCATCAGGGCTTGAGTAACTAACTAAACGGCCATCTAGAAAGTTTGACTGATCTGTTTATGGTTCTTTCTTTTTCTTTTCCCATGCAATGTTTATGATTACGTTGAGGTGGAGAAAATGAAATACAACTTGTCTAGTGCGTGTGCGCGATCATATGGTTTTGTACCAAGTTCCAGATGAATTATGTATGGAACATCCACATGGCTACAAACGCATTGTGAATTCGTGATAAGGATTATACTGAGCAATCAAAGTTCCAAATCTCATAATTTAAGACCTTGGTTTCTTGGAGCAATTGATCAAGGATCCAAGCATCGTTTTGACATCTATTACTGAATCCAAGGATTATCGAATTTATCTAGCTATTTGGAGCTTTTAATCAAAGATTCAAGGATCATATTTGTGGTGATTATCCATGGGGAGCCTCTCCTAGTGTTGGTGGATGTGTCCTTAAGGAGGGAATTACGTATTTGTGCTCACTTTCCATGGCCGGAAGTTATTGGAATTCTTTCTTTTTTGATACGCCAAAATTGTAATTGTGACCAATTTGTTTTAATAGTGGTTTCCAAAATCCTTGGATAAGTAGTTTCCGAGGGTTTTTTGTACTTGGCTGTATTGACCTTTCTCTACTCTTAGTGCAGCTTCTACCTTAATAAACCACGGGACATGCGCGTCCTTTACTTGAGTAAGAAAAGGAAACTTCAGGCCGAGCAGCTAGAATCTCCTACATCAAAACATAAATGTTGCTACCATCGCTTACATCCTGAACCCATCACAAACTTGGAAGCAAACCACAAAGCAGAGGACTTAATCAAGCAAAATGCAGAGGGACAAACAACAGAAGAGGGATCAGATCCTGAATCAGCAAAGGATAGCAACAGCGTCGATGGAGATTCTGATTTTGTTATATCTACTTGTAAGGGTGGTAAATTTGTGTCCAAAGTTTCAAATATATGGCCACCTGATAGGCCTTCTACTTCATCATTAGTCTGGGACAACTGCGGCAGCTCTAGTTCGAAGGACACTCAATGTTCTTCCGACAGTGTGACATCCAAGCGAGGCACTGACAAAGATGCTCCAGTAGAGCACGAGGCATGCCACAACTATGATGCATTACAATTACCTCAGAATCTGGAGGAAGCCTTCCTGGAATTTCAAAGCCACTTAGATTACAGTTGCACCGAGTACGAAAACAAAGGCGGCATTGATCCATGTGTAGATAAAGAATTTCAAGATATTTTGTATCCCAACGGGGCAAATCCAAATGTTTATGTCCTTTCATCCGGGAGATGGAGCGTTGGCCAAGGTGTTCCATGTTTACATTCTCCCATTTCTTTGTTTGATTATACTCCACGTATAACCTGAGCATTGCTGGACCTTAATTTTAACTTCCACATACTGATTTGTTGTGCATATTTTGATTGCAGATGGTACTCAAGAAGTCACCAGAAAGCCAACCATTGATCAAGAATTTGAGGAGTACTTCTCCATGCTTATGCTTTAGCAGAGTTCGCCTCAATATATATGAACCTTGAAACCAATAACTTTTGAGTACATATGTCTTGTATGTCTATTGAAAGATTGAAGTTAACTATCTGTTGAGCTCAATTAATTGTGCTTGTCAGGATTGGGGATAATTTCTATATTGACACTTACGTGTATTAGTTCGATTCCCCCAATTTTCCCTGGGTTTCTCGCTTTTGCAATGAGCCATAAGCTAAATCATTTTGCAGTAAGAGAGAACAGCCCATGGTGTTTCTCCTGTACCCCCTTTATCAATGCGTGCCCTGATGTGATTAGCTCGACTTTGAAGCCATTTTCATATTACCTACAAATTACTTTTAAAAAATTTAAAAATAAATGAGTTTGGGGAAAAAATTAATCATGCACCAGCCGGGAATCGAACCCGGGTCTGTACCGTGGCAGGGTACTATTCTACCACTAGACCACTGGTGCTTGGATGATCTTTTCCATTATGTACTTAACACTTTGACATACTTTCAAGTTTTAGCTGACATGTTATACATTTTTTTTTTTTGGTTTGAAAGGTGGCGCAAGGCCTAGATTAAATATTAACTAACTGGAACAAAACGTGGTCGAGCCACACGAAGTACATCACCATGAAGAAGGGAAAAGCACCCCATAGGGGCCGAATGCAGGATATGAAGACCAACAGGAAGACTGGTGCCATAGCTTGCAAGCCAATCGGCTACAACATTTGCCTCCCTATAAATATGCTGAAGATTAACCTCCCACGCCTTGCGAAGGAGAAGACGAATAGATGCCACAAGAGAAGCGTACACAGCCACCCCTGTGACCGACCCAGTACCAAGTCCACAACTACCTGTGAGTCCGCCTCCACACATAGTTTAGGACACCCCAGCTCCCAAGCAAGAGTCAAACATTTTATCTTAATACATTAATACATTTTCAAACTTTTTTGGTACGGGAAAAATATCTTTTATTTTTTCACTAGCCACAAAAGAACTCTCTGTTAATAGGAAGACCGTTTGCATCTCAAGCATCAATCAACCATGTTTATTTTTATCTTTGAGAAAAGTACTTCAAATTAATAGTGGCATTACCAAACAAGCTTTATTTAATATAGAAGGTGAAGGGCATTACAACCTCTGGGGATCAATTTTAGAAGCATTGTCAAATGAGGAAGCTTTGGAGATGTTCCTATAAGGTCTCAACCGAATCAACCATTTCATGGCCAAAAATGAAAATGGCTAAACTAATGAAGGAGTACGTATTTAGCATCAAAAAGAAAAAAATTGAAGGAGTACGTATACTGTAAAAAGTTTTTCTTTTATCCTGCGAAGCTAGATTTTGATTAGGGTGCCCTTTTTTTCTCTATGAACTGTGTTTATATTTCTTTTTATGCTAAATTGGTGAAGAGATGATAAAGAATTTTCCAAGAGAATATATTGGTTCAAGCTCGCATTTTGGCTACCAGTATTGTTTGCAAGTACCTATCGTGCTATGATGTTGCCAGGATATTCTTTATGGGAGGGCACATCATGTGGACGTGAAAATTTTACATAATGAGAAACAAAAGTGGGAGAACTCAATTTAAGTAGTTGAGGCAAATATGGAACAAATCTTATGGATTAACATAAATTAACCCATCCGATGTTTACAAGTGAACTGCTCTTCCTTTTCTTGGTCTTCAAACTTTGGACTTTCGGCCATCCTAAAAAGAAAAAAAAAAACTTGGGACTTTCGACCAACCTACTTGAAGTAACAAACAACCAAACAATAAAATTATTAACCAGCCACCACCCAAAAATTCTCACAAATTATTAAGTTAATCATAAACAAACCCCCGCAAAAAATAATGACAGTATTTCAAGAACAAGTTTTGGACGCCAAAAGAAAAAAAAAAAAAAAAGCAATGCCATAATCCCCAAAATTGCTCAATCAATATCAACAGCTTGGAAGATCAGAGGGTGGTGGGGGTAGCTTCTGATTAGGCAGAGGTCCATCTAAGACCACCCATGCCATTCTTAGTCCCCAGCTTGTGTGCACATCCAGGTGACAATGCATAAACCACACCCCTATAAACAACATAAACATAACTCACACTTAGATAAAAAAATATTAACATCAAATATGGAAGACACATGAAAATTTGTCCTAATAGTAGTGAAATCATTAAGCAACAAATTAATATGCATGGCAGGGTACCTGGATTGTCTGCCATGAACCTAAAGGCGATCCATCCTCCGGCCGGGACGCCAGCGGTGTTCCTCTCAACTGGGTCGACCAGATTAAACTTTGCAGGGTCCTTGTTAGGATCATAGTTACCAAAACCTTGTCCAACTATAAAGAAATTATATCCATGCAAATGAAGAGGGTGGCTTTCTGCACCAAGAATGCTAGTGTCCTGCAACACAACTTCCACGCTCGTGTTGAAAGGTAACACCAGCGCTTTTGTGGCATTTGTAACCATCGTATTGTTAGGTGGTGTGCCTGTATAATTAAAAGGATTTGGTGGGTTTTGAGGAAAATCAGACGTGAAGACACCATTAGATTGTCCAAAGTAATAGGACTGGAGCATCGCCACAGAAGGTAGTGCAAAAGAGATGTTGTTAATGGAAGCAGCGAATTTGGTAGTATTTGTTGGTCCCTGACAGGTTGTGTTTTTAGGACAGGGGTGGGTTCCTAGTCCTACCGTGAAAAAGAATTTCCTGTCCACTGTTTGCGGTACATTTGCAGGGAATTTAGCATTGGCCAGGCTACGGAATTTACTGCTGAAATTAGCCACGAATCCTGTGTCGTTGATCGGCGGCAAGGATGGCTTGAAGGAGGGGAATTGTTTGGACTTACTAGGTTGGTGTTTATATTCGAGGATACCGAGGGTGGTGGAGTTGTCAAAGGTTCCTCTGCCTGAGAAATAAGGCCTGGCTGCCATGAAAAATGTTGCGTTAGGGGAAGTGGGCTTAGTTTTCAGGAGAACATTTGTGGTTTGGCCTGGAGTTATGAGCAATACGTCGGTGTCAAAAGGCTTCACGTAAACGGCGTCTGCTTCAACAACTTTGAGAGTATGGTTGGCGATGCTGAAGAAGAGCTCGTCATTAAGTGCAGCGTTGATTAGCCGGAGGAGGTAGGTTTTTCCTGGCTTAACCTTCAGCTTGAATGTATCTGCATTAAACCCACATCCAGAGGAGGAGGACAAATAGTTAATTTTCTTTCCATGAGTAGGTTTAGTTTGACCAATTAGTATAATCTGGAAAGTTGTTAGAATTACTTTCCCCTTTGACTATTGTACTCCGGATAATGGTAAATCTGTAGTTGACTTGCTATCAATTTATTTTTGCACAAGGTTGTTTGCTAATTAGAGGAACCGTTGTTATCTGTTTCTGACATAAAACAGTGTTGTGTTTTACAAGTAGCTCAAGGCTTCCCCATGCAAAAAGCTTACATAAGCCGAAATGTCATAGTTATTAGTTATACTGTTTAGTCTTGAGTGATAGATGTTGTACCCTTTACCTTTAGAAGAACAATTGTATAATGGCCCTGGAAGGCCATTAATAGTATATGCATCTGAAACATTTGGACCTCCTCCAGTCTGAAGTGCCTGGGCAATCACAGCCTCAGGATCCACATTAAACCATTCACCTGCAATTTCCATTTCCGTTAGCTTAATTACCTTTGAAGTACAAATTTTTGTGGTGCAAAAAGAAATTAATAAGAAGTGAGGTAATTACCAAAAAGGATGGGGATTTCCTTGTGGGGTTTCTCGAAAGGGTAGGAATCATTTTTCCTGGGGAGGATGATAATGGGTCCATAAACAGATGATCTTAACCATGAAATGTGGGCATGCCATAGGAGTGTTCCTCTCTGCCCTGTAATGGTGAAGTTGTAAGTGTATGCCTGGCCAGTTTGGATGGGACACTGTGTTATGTACGCCGGTCCATCTGCCCAGTTGCTTGTTAGCTGCCTTATACCATGCCTAATTAACCCCACACAAGTAAAGAAAAAATTCAGCAACTGAGTTGCTTGTAAGCACTAAAATCATCAAATCATTCACAAGTTGGATACAAAATTTCATACCAGTGAATGGTTATGTTGTTAGAGACATGATTAACCACCTTAATGAGGACTTGATCACCTTCCCTTGCTACCAACCGAGGCCCAGGGAACTTGCCATTCACTGTCACAAGGCTTCTTGTGGTGCACAACCTAGTATAATTTTGGTGCATAATCTGTTGCAATGGAAATAAAAAGCATAAGTTAGAATGCGAGGGAAAAAAAAAGGATATATGTAGATGGTAAACTTGCACGTGTGAAGTAAAAACTATATTTACATTGAAAGTGTAATGCCTGGTTATGCCCGCCGCCAAGTTTGGCATCATAGTTAAAATGCAAAAGCCAAAGAATAGAGTTGCCATGTAATCAACCGAGCGACGATGACCACTCTCCATTTTTTTCTGCTACTCTTGCTGTTCTTTTGTACAAATTAAGTAGAGGTGCAAGAAGTATGCCAAATGGGACCTGTTTATATAGAGGAACTAGATTACAAATTAAGAGTAATTACCAGGAGAAGATTAGGTAAGGTCATTAACAATGAGGTGCAAAAAGTTGTGTGGAGAGTTTCGTGCCCACGGTTGACAGTTGAGATAGTCACACTTGTCCCCCCGGCTTTGGTTGGGCTGAATTTTAGAGTGTTGATAAAGTAAGAAAATTTTCCTTTAACCATCGGATTTAATTTTGATTACGGGAGTGACCTTTGCTCATTGGATGATTTAATGACATGAATTAGACTAAAGCAAGTACAAAACAAAGAAATCGTCCATGTTATTACAATTGTCCTATTTTCTGATTAAGATATCAGTTTAGGATCACGAAATCAATAGAACTGTCGCTAATTGTTAGTATTAGCATCATCTTAGTTTTATAATCGATCTTCAGCCCATTTGTTAGTTAAAATGGTTTTGTCTGCTAGATGACATCAATTAGCAACAATGAATGACGCTTTGAGGATGTAATTTTTATCAATGGCCATAAATTTAGAAGAATAATATCTTACTTTTAATACATAGCATCTCACAAAAACTTTTCATCTACTATTATGTGTATCAAGGCCTGAACTTTGGTATAAATTAGAAGATATTGCTGCACTGGAGGGAAACATGTTGGCACAAATTTTTTACCGATGTTTTGATGGCTCTTACATTAATATCAACTCTGAATTTGATGCAGATTAACAATAGATAGCGGAATTGCAGTTATTTTCAAAAGGTCAGGACCTGTTCTTGCAGTTTCTAGGTTAGCTGCACTAATCAAAGCTCAAACTAATTAAGGCTGCCTTTTACCCAAAGTTAGTACCAATTACGATGAGTAGTCAGTAATCTTTCTGTGTTTGGAATGACACTCAAATTTCTTGTTCTAGAAAATGTAAGCATTTTCTTACTCACATGCACGGTTTCACTTTCACATTTTGAAATGACCGTGACCGTGCCTTCCATTTCTTTCAAATACTGTAAGTTTGGTTAGCTATAATCCAATAACCTCGTCACAGCAGTTAGTACTTTCAAGCATGCTTTGATACAGACACTAGTTTTGTTTTACCCTGCATAGATACTTAGCCGCATTTCTGCCATTTGTAGTTAGGATATTGAGACTCTTATCCAATTTAAAGAAGTTGGGTAGATGAGTTCTTGCAGATATTAGCCCTTTCCAGGCTTTTACCATATTCTCAAGGTACTTACCAATTTCCTTGTCCCTACAACTTTATACTGAATTCCAGGAAGTCCCGGGTGAAGGGGCCTTTCTTTACCTATTCTGTCTTTGAAACTAAGGGATATGATCATATGCACCACATAATAAAAATGTAAGGATTTTCATGTAAGCAACGTATTAATTAGTAATAAGATATGTACTAGTTAGATGTTCACTTCCACTGATGCTCTGTGTAGTTCACTTCGCAAAATCATTATGACATGAACCGACAAGTTAATTTTCTTGGCCACCCGTGACCCCATGTATGAATATCTCCATTAATCAGGCCATTAGCTAAAACCAGATTGGCCACATATCGAAAATGTTTGCTTAAATTGCTTTGGTATGCCTTCTTGTTGGAGTTCCTTTCTCGCAAACTCACAGAGAGAGAAAGATGTGTCAACCGAACCTTGCCACATTTGGAAAACGACGTCTTCCTTGGAGGAGTGGGTTTGAATTGAATGGAATGTGAAGGGTAATTAGCAAGTCATTACATTAATGTATACCCAGAAGTGATTAAAGAAGATTAGGTGTTCCTAGACTATGGGAAGTGCATCTCCTTCAACGTCTGCATTTGTGGTGGGTTGCCTAACTTTGGTGTAGAGAATCCAACACCTAAAGAAACAAAGTACTATAGTTTTGACTGCAACCACACATGACTTTTTCTAAAAAAAACATAAACACATCTTTTGGTTGCATGACCTTGTAACCATATGAATTAATTATACTTATAGGTGTTTTGCTCTCCTCCATGCACTTAGATTTCGTGCGAATTAAGATATGATTGATTTAAAAATATCATTGCCTGCATGTTCAGGAAAAAAGGAAAAATCTGCAGATATTTAGAGCCCCACTTTAATTTTTGAATTCTTCAATCAGTATGGGCGTCTCCTGACATGATCATATATATGGTTTCCTCCTGGATTATGACAGTTTACTGAAAACATGGCCCTCCCCGCCTCCTCTCTGCAAGCGATATACCCACACTCGATCCTGTTTCATATATACATATTCTTCAAGGAATACAATGCTGGGAATTCTCCAAAACATATGCACAACCTAGTTCCACAATGTTGTATCACGTTAAATTTCAGTATTCTCTAACCTTGGATCCACCATGGCAAGGCATCAACTGCAGGCGCCAGGCTGATTACACAGGTCATTGGATTCCACCATTTTTGTTTTTGTTTCTGACAATCCAGAATGGAAACGGTCACTATCTCACAAATTCTTGCAATTCCCATCCTTGCCAGCTAATGCTTTTTTTTTTTTTTTTTTGATTCCAGTGCATGTATCACAGCCTGACTAGATAATGGATCGCATTTTAATTTCAAACACAAAAAAACCAAAAAAAAACACAATATCACTCTGTTCTCATAAAGGTAAAGCAAACAGAAGGCACGCTTTTTGCTTTCTCAGTTCACGTCCAGATAGGCACATATAGTGCTAGGAAAAAAAGAACAGCAATAACTAGCAACGTAAGAACAATACATACAACACGAACTAGTTCTACGAAGAACAAAGTAGTAGTGAATTTTACTCCGGAATGCTGCTTGTAATAGTAAAAGAATATCTCTAACATATAAATTATAGAAAGAGACCTACTACAATATATATATATATATACAGGATCAACAACCCAAACATGATCCCCTCCTCGTCCTGCCTATTGCTTGGACAAAATTAATCCACGACCCAAAAACCCTAACCTCGAAATTGAAACTAGAACAAACAAGACAATTGACCAAAATAACAGGAGTAAATAATAACTAAGCAATACCAGAAAAATAGAAATAACTAAACCCAGCAAAAACAATAGAGAACACTAACTAACTAACTAAACGAGACTAAACTAAACTAAGCAGCATAAGCTTGGCGTCGAGGAGCAAGGGAGAGGAAAGCGTCAAGATCAGGGGGTTGAAAATAGCCGCCTTTGGGTGGGTCCCGTTTCTTCTTCCCTCCGACGACGAGTGATTTCTTCTTGGGCGGCGGGGGGCAGACGGACACCGCCGGGATCCGGCACCTCGGGGTTGTACATGACTCTTCCTCCACCATCCCCATCCCCATCTCCATCTCCACCATACGGGACTGGGACACTACTACTTAGTATTACTGTAAGAGGAAAAAATGAGAAACAGAGGGAAAACCAAAAGGCTTTGAATTTTGATAGGAGGAGCGGGGGGGTAGTTATTAATATATTGATAAATTCTAAGGAATTATTTTTTTGAAAATTTGAAAGGGGAGGGAATGGGGGGGGGAAAATTGGGAGAAATGGGGGAAAGGAAATAATTATGAGAAGGAAGGGGGGGCTGTGTGGGTTTGGAATTGGAATTGGATCCGACTTTGTTTATAGAAACGGACTGTGGTGTGTGTTTTTGGGAGTGGAGGAGGAAGACAGCTGGGCAAGGAGTGGGCTGGCACCGACGTGGGCCATTTACAATTGTTAATGTTTTTTTAATTACATGCAAGGCCGCAGGTTATTACACGTGGCCCCACGTTTCTTGTCGTTTCTTCGGGGATTACGGCGGTCAGGCCCTCTCCCCAGTCTCCAGTCCACTCCCAGTCTCCTCCAGTCGGTGCTTGCGCGGCAAAATTTTGCTTGCTTTTTTGAATCTTCGCCGCCAGTTTTGATTTTTGGCCTTTTTATGTTTTTTTTTGGGAGGGGCCGTCTCCTTTTGTGAGGATATGGGTTGTTGGGTGGGCCGGATCCTTTTTTGACAGATCTGGAACTTGGAAATTAAAACGTTTTATATTGGGCCACTTCCTACCCAGAAATAAAGATGTCGGTGCCTGGCAAAATGGAAGCGCCCGCCACCAAATGCGAATCTGGAAATGAGATGAAATCTTTCTTTGGTCGTTCTAGGATTGGTTTTTTTTTTTTTTGAGCAAAAAAAAAAAAAGAGTTCCAGTATTAATACGACTGTATAAGGGGTTACAGACTATATAAGGGGTAGATATTAATACTACTATAAAGTTCCAATAGAGATAAAACTAAGAACTGAAAGAAATTATAATGCTACAGATGCTCAAATTTTCTTAATACATTTTCTTGCCAAAATATATTGTTTGATGACAATACATGAGCCGACTTCAATGTGATAATTCAAATTCAAACATAAAATAACGGAAATTTTTCTTTGATAAAAAAGTCTCAATATACATAGCTTTCTTTGGAGAAAAAAAATTAAAATGAAATAAGTCATAGTCAAGAAGTTAAAGGTAAGATATATATTGTGTTTGTAGACCAATTACTAACCTCGTATAAAGGAAAACGTTATAAACATATACTGATTTACAACTCCAGTCCTGGAGAAAAGTAATATCACGGCATAATCGTCCACATGCCTATTATTGATGTCCTGGAGAAAAGTAATGTCACAAGATTTTACTTACTAGTCATTACTGATGTCTGATGGGATTTACTTTAGAAGTAAAAATGATTAATGAAATGTGACAAAAAAAAAATGATTAATGAAAAGCCAAGGCTTAATGCTAGATGTGTGACCCAGAAGGTATCTAATTTAGTCAACGCAAAAGTTTGAATACCATATAGGAAAAGAAAAAAAGAAGAAAGAAAGCCATGGCTTAATGCTTTCAAGCAGAATAAGATAAAAGAAACTATAATGAATAAGTTGTCTATTTCTATACCTTGTTATTAGTACCGGACCGGCCCAGCCCATTCAACAGATATGGATTGGACCAGACATGCAACGGCCGGAAAAACTTGCTGACCGGGCCAGTTTTGTAAGGTGAATTTTAAATCACAAAACATAAAAGTTTTTATTCTTTTTCTATTTTTACATAAAATTCAATTATTTAATAAAAATTTTCTATTTGTAGACTTTATATTTATTTTTTATTTCATAATTGTAGGTAAATATTAATGCATGAAGATTAAAATGATTAATTATTTAATAATTTTTATTTCAGACCAATTACAATTACATTAGACCTCCTATTCGAATCTGGTTCGATTAGTAAACCATAACCCGCGATTTTTTTAGGTTTATGTCTAGGCCGACTCTCATAACAAAGCTACACCAATCTATGCTTGCATCAATAACCAAAAATATGGTGCATCTTGCATCATCCAACATATATAGTTAGGTTGGATGGCCAAGACTGATTCAGTAGAATGTCAAATGCTATTTGAATTGAGTATTGTGGAATTAGTCAAGGACTTAATCCACACCAGACTGTCACCATGAGACGCCCCGACCCGTATTTACCGTACACAGTAAACACGTGCCGGAACTGTGACAACCCAACCCAACAAAGCCCAACAGACAGCGTATAAAACAATAAACTGGCCAACGGCCCATATCAAAAACTGAAAACCGGCTCTTCGGCCAAACAAGGAATTCGCCACCCGAACCCCGGGGACATCAACAACAACAACCATCCGGCCCAATGGCCCAATTACAATATATGCACAGCAGAAAGCTCAACAAAATGCTCAGCGGAAGACTTATGACTCACATGACAACATATGCAAAGCCCATAGCAACTAATGGATCCGAGTCCTGTCCGAGGGTACGCATCAGCTTGCCCTGCACGTTCCTGCACTACAAACAACTCATCCTACGAGATGAAACCCCGCAGGCGAGGGGTGAGTCCGAAGCGCTCACCGACGAAAGATAAACAGTGATATATGATCAACCATAATACTTTCAAAATAAACCCAACAATCACAACAATAAGCTCAAACAATCACATCACAAGGATACTGCCATAATAACTAACACGTACTACACGACAGAGGAATCCTACTCAAACAACACATAGAGGAATCCTACTAAATCATATCAAAGCCAAGACCAAAAGAATACTTATTAATTTTTATTACTAATTTTATCTTTCGGGCCCCATCACTGGACAAGCTAGGGTCGTACCTGGTTATTAACTAATTCTGGATGCCAGGCACCACCACAATCCGGGATCAACATCCCCATATCTCAAATCCGGGATCGACATCCCAATATCTCAAATCCGGGATCGACATCCCAATATCTCAAATGGCCCTAGTTGTAGGGTTATAGTGTTTAGGCCCTAGTTGTAGGGTTATAGTGTTTAGGCCCCAGTTGTGGGGTTGGTTGATTGGGTGACCGGTACTGTGGTGTCTTGATCAGAGATTGGTAGATCAGCATGGTGATGAAAGGTTCACTGATAATATGGTAGTAGAGTTTAAGGTCAGGTTATCCATTACTCTTTCATCACTTACCCAATTTCTATTATTTCAGATTAACTCCACAGACTCAATCTCTTAACTCAATCTCATGACACAAATTATTCAAACTTAACAGCTCAGCATTATTTCCAACACAATATACACAAGTCTATCACAATCCAACAACAGCATCAATAATTCCACAGTAATCAGGTAACAGTCAATAATTATTCCAATAGAACAATCTAACAACAAAGATACACACACAGCATTACGGGCACATATCAAGGTTTATCCATCCTCACCTGATGTGTCTCTGAAATTGATATCCGGTCAAATCCCGATACCCTATATGTGCATATAGGAACACAATAATCACTTATAATGCGCAAACAAAGATAATTATGCATAATGCCAGTTTAGAAATCGTTATACGGTTTGTCTTATATCCAATTTTTATTGTTTCCATAAATTTCTTTCATATGATGTTAACCTCTTTATTCAATATACTATCTATACTTAATTTCAAATTGAAACCGAAACCGAGTTTCCTGTCGATATTCTAATTATACTTAATGTTAAATTAAAACCGAATCCGAACGTTCAAGCCGATATCCCGCCCCATTAGTCGCTCGTGTCAAATACATATTTACGATTAGTACTATAGCTCATTAAATAATACAAAAGTTATCTAATATTTAATGGAATGAAATTCATACGTAATTATATAACAGATTAGTATAAAATCTCTAGTGGTAAATAATGTATCCAGTAGTAGGTATATAGTTTTCCGTCAAGCCAATAATACAAATCTTAATATCCTAAAAGTATAGTAAAACATACTTTGGTCATAGAATAAATTCCATCCGGTTATGTATTTATAATTAACTTTTATCTTCATAATTGATTCCAAGATGGTGTCCTTTTTTTAATCTATAGATTAATTCATTTACCATTGTTTTTAATTTATAAATTAATTCATTAACCATTTGTAATATCGAACGTCCATCGGGCCCGTTATTAAATTGTCAAAAGCATATGTGTCTCGGAAACATGGGCCTCTGCACGTTCGGCCCGTTTCCGAGTCCGTTGTGCAAACCGAGCCCAAACCCGAGCTCATGGTATAAATCGAGTCCAAGGAATTACCCAAAGATCGGTTTCCGGGCTCGCCGGAAAATTCCCGGGACTGCCGGAACCTCGCCGGATTCCGGCCAAGGTACTGTTCACGCCGGAAACAGTAACTTCCTCCACCATTTCTCAACCAACGAAAGTCCAACCCATCTCCACCACTAGCCGGCCACCACTGCAGCAAGAACCACTCACACCATACCCACGGCAACCTTCCAGTACCCTGAGCACCCCCAAACCACAACGTCCATCAATCAAAGCACAAAACCCAAGCCTGCAGAATCATCCATAGCATCATACCCACAATGACCCCCCTCGGCGACAACCCACAAGACCTGAATAGATCACTCAGTCATGAATCGGGTTTAAGGAAGAAGGAAATAGTGGAAGAAGGAGGAAAGAATCGTTGTTGGTTCATACCCACACGTCCACGCTGGCGGCAACGATCGAGGAGGAGGTGAAGGCGGAGAGAGAAGGCGGCGGTGCTCTGTGACGACGGTAGCTCGGACTCCATCCGTCGGTGGTGGTGTCGAGCTTGATTGGGCGGCCGTGGCATCGCCTGTCTGCAACGGCGGAGGAGGAAGACGACGGGCGCGAGCAGAGCAGGGGTCGCGCGTCGCGGCAGTGGCAGGGGAGAGGGGAAATCGGCGGCGAGGAGGAAGGGAAAGGAAGAGGATCGGTGGATCGATAAAGAAAAAGAGAGAAGGCAGAGGAGAAGAAATGGAGGGGTGCAGGGGAGATGTGTAACCGGAGAAGAGGAGAAGGGAAAATAAAGAAATCAAAAGGAGAAGAAAACAAGGAAAGGTGGGGGTCAGTGGTCACGGGAGAAAAGCAAGAAAAGAAAGAGGGGGTCCGGCGGCTGAGGAAGAAAAATGGAGAAGAAAAGGAAAGGAAGGAGAAAAGAAAGGAAGGGAAGGAAAAGAAAGAAAAGAAAGAAGAGAGGTGGGGCCCGCGCGGGCGGGGGAAAACCGGGAGAGAGGAAGAATTGTAACCGGAAAGAGGAAGAGAAAAGAAGGAGGAGAAAGAAGAGTGGCCTCGTGGCAAGCCACATTCGGCCGGTCCGGATTCTCGTGTCGGGATCTCGTAAACGCAGGGATACTCTCGTCTTTTCGAATTTTCTGTCCCGAGTCCAAAAATACAACTTGGGCTCGGAAAGTTCGATTAATCCTCCTGAATGTCGTTCGAGTCTCGGAATTGAAAACTGAGGCTCGGTTAGTTAGAAAGACACTCCCGAGTGCGGGAAAATTCTCGGTTTCGAAAAACGACCCCCGATTTACCTTGAATTAATTACCCAAGATTAATTCATTCGGTAAATCCTTGTATAACGACTTTAACAGTCCTGGTAAAAATCCAAATTTTACCCGGGCTGTTACATTCTACCCCCCTTAAAAAGAATTTCGTCCCTGAAATTCCGTCTTATCCGTGGGTCCTACCACGATAAGCTTCTGGCACACTCTGCCAGGTGTCCAACCTTAACATGAGATACCGCTTATACCCTTAAGCGACATCTCATCTGCTTATAAATACTAAACCTCATAGCTGAGACACTCACTCTCTCAGCCATGGACTCTCCACTTCGTTCTCGAACGACCTCAGACTCCGAGAACAACAGCTACATCGGTGGCACTGCTTTCCCAACAAGCTCCGATGATTAGCCTCCAAAGAAACGCTTCAAGACGAACATCGTCGGCCTGAAGGAGCATATGGTGGTCTCCCCAAAGAGACGAAAGAAGCGTGCCGGCAAGAAAGCTGAGGACAAGAAAGGCAAGGCGGTAGCTGAGAGCAGCACTGCGCAACTGAACGTCTCGTTGAGGAAGATCAGCTCGGCGGTGGCACAAATTGAACTGGCGTGCACGGAGCTCTTCCCTCACCTGAGGAACGTCCAGCAACTTGTAAAAGACTTAGAGAAGCAAGTAACTCAGTAGAGTACTTCTTCTCCTGTTGTAAAACCTTATGATATTAATAAAATAAATTTCCTTTTTAAATCAAAAATCTCTTGTGTTATGAAATCTCTCGTTAAGTAGGGAAAATAAAATATCTCAAAGCAAAATAAAGATCAACTATAGGAATATAAAATCAAATATAAGGAAATTAAAAACAAAACTCGTTTAACAAAATCAAAACAAAAAGAAATTAAAATAAAACATATTTCATGCTCGGCGCCCTAGATCGTTCGTAGACATTCCCAATCCCGAGAAACGTGACGTACACAGCTAACGGTGACGTCGATTCCCTCATGAAAAAGACGACCGTTAACTCGCACGGTGACGATCACATGCATGTACTGTGTCCCTCGAAAGAAACGATGCCCACTTGTTCATAAATTCCGCATGAGCCAAAAACGTCTATCAGGAAACGTATCTCTCCACACTGTCCGAACAGCTGTAAACTTGTCGCGCATGCGCTCTACTCGAGGTACGGTCCCATCCGTCTAGCCTCAACGATCACGGATGCATGTGATAAAAGATGCAAGAAAATATAGTAAAACCATGATAAGAAAGGACAAGGTAGCCAGAGCGAAAGAAAATCATGTGATGGAAATAGGCTGAAAAACTCTGGCATGGTAGTCCGAAAAACGCGTAAAGTATCAAAGCAATAAATGAAAGCAATGGTAAATTTTCAAAAAGCAAAATCTTGAAAATCAAAAACGGTAATCACGCTCCCCATAAGAATATAAAAGAAGGAGCAGTGATGTGTAAATCATCAAAGCATTTTAAAAGCAAACAAAACTCTCAGAAAACAAAACCACAACGTTCAAAACAAAATCCCACACGTCCAAATCAAAATGCCTGCTCCATCTTCAGTCTTCTTCGTCGAAGGTGCCAATCTTGGCAGAAGGAATCGTCTGGCGTACAGCATGGTCAACGAACGTGCTGAAGAGCTACCGAACGAGCTCGGCAGGATGCCCCGACTGGTCTTTGTCGACGAGCTCTACTCCTCAAGATTCTTCGTCACTCCCATGGAAGAGGTGTTCTTCCTGGAGGACCATGGAACACTGAGGACCTCATACAGTACCAGGCCGTGTACAGTACCAGGCCGTGTGCAGTACCAGGCCGTGTACAGTACCAGGCCTATGCAAAAACAGCCAGCCCACGTGAACAGTGCATGCAGCCCATGCATGGTACTGTTCATCTTCAACATCACGACTCACCTGTGCAACGCGGGCGGCAAGCGAACGGGCGAGGCGGCACGGTGCGTCGACGGGACGAGCGGCGCGCGGTGTGGGGCTGCTGTGGAGGCTGGCGGCGACAGGTGGAGGGCGGCAGTAGCAGCGGCACGGCGCTGACGGTTGCGGGTCGTGGAACCTCTTGCGTCTTGGTCGTCGGCGTCGCGAGGGTAGGTGTGGCTGCGTCCTGCTCGGCTTGTTACCACTAGCGGCGACGGCGAGCAAGGATGAGGAGATGAAGATGATGGTGGCGTTTGTTGCTGTGGTGGGGTGCGACGGGGTGGAAGACGAAGGTGGTGGTGATGGTGCAACGTGGTGATGGCGGGTAATGGGGGTGATGGTGCTTGTGTTGGCAGCGTGAGGGAGGTGGTAGTGTGGAGGTGTTGGCGACTTGGTGAAGGTGGCAGTGACTCGGGTGGCTCGGGGTTAACGTGAACGTGAGGTAGGAGAAGAGTTGTGAGGTGTTTTGTGTGGTGCCAAAGTTGTTCTGCATGCAGCAAATTTATAGGCGAGATGGACGCAGATCACGACATACACACACAGGCATTCCTTCACGGGCTCACAGGAAAAATTTCACGAGCAGGTTCATGAGCTGGAGCAAAAGTTCACGCATGAGCAGGAGAATGTTGTGCATGTCATGCATGACATGCATGGCATGCATGGCATGCATAGCATATGATACGATACTGTGTGGTTGTACCGTGTACTGTCCGTGTACCGTCCGGACTCGGTAAAAACTCAATCTGATCCTTAAAAATCCGTAAGAAAAATCCCGAGTGCGGAACAAA
>JAKUCV010000685.1:0-64845 GCA_028386065.3 Turnera subulata
CCACACCAACACAAATCGACCAGCAAAACCCACAATCGGCAAGCACCAAATAATCAAGTCGACTTTTATATAAAAAGAACCAAACCTGATTCGGCAACCCTCCAAGCCTTGTTTTTACCTTTGTCGATTAGTGCAAAAGATCCCCAAAAGTTCCAGCCAACAAGTCCTATTGCACGAAGGATACGTCTTGCGTCAGCTATAGCAACCCGTTGGTGCGCCAGAAACTCCCGTTGGCGCGCCCGTTGGTGCGCCAGAAAACCCAGTAAGCGCGCCCGTTGGTGCGCCAAACAGTCCCAGTTGGCACGCCAATTAGCGCGCCAGAAACTCCGTTAGCGCGCCGATTGGCACCAGAAGCGTGCCAAATTGCACCAGCAGCCACCAGACCCTTTTCCTTCACGAATAAAACTTGAAAAGCTCCGCTACCACTTGTCACGGGCACAGAGAAGATGCGCAGCAACAGCCCGTGCGGTCAAGCCAAAGGCTTGTCAACCTAACAACAATCACACGAATAAAAGAGATAGAGAAATCGGCAACACAAGAATATGGGAGAAGACTCAGTATTATTATTAATAAACATCAACAACAACACATGCCCAACAACTCCCCCTCACGCATCCTATTTATAATAGGTACCGCAAGGTTTCAACTAACTTTCCCTACAAGTAAGAGGACTCCTTCCTAGGCTAGGTTTCTCCTTACTTGTCCACGCCAACTCAAACTTAAGGCGGCCAACTCTAGTCCAAGTCAGAATGGGCTAGCCCACACGCACACCTACTCAAACTAGGAATCCTGTGTGCCTTGGAATTCCTAGTGCGTGACATCTTGACCCAGAAAAAAACAATGACGGGCAAACGGCGTCGTGTAGCACGAGGCTGTAAGCACGTAGACAAATGCAGCCACTCAACGGCCACCACCGCCACAGCTTCACTACAGACTCCGGAAGCCGGAGTCGAGAGACGCCTCCTCTCTCCACTACCCCAAGGCCCAAAGCAAGAAAGCGGAAGCGATCAACTCTGGTCTCCACTGCCTGGTGGTGGTGAGCTTGTTTTTCGCTAAGATTACCTTTAAGCTCCAGTTATGCTCAGAGAAGGCACCAAGCACAAACGAAATGTAAAATGTCGAAGCCTTTTTTTTTTTTTTTCAATTTTTGTTTACAGGCCATTCATAAACTCCGTCGATGGCAAGCGCTCCGTCTATGATATTCCTCTGCGTGGAGGCAATCAAAAATCAACTTGTTCGCGGTAAAAAAACTCTCTACCTCGTCTGTAGAAGCTTCTAGCGATACTGAATTTTCGCGCGAAGCTAGTGATTAATTTTCTTTCTCTTGTATTTTTTTAAAAAGATTTAAAAGCGTAAAACTGTTAATTGTAGGAGACGATGTTTTACCGGATGTGTACGAGCTTCCTCCACATTTGTTTGATATCTTAGTCAAAAGATTACCTCCCTTGCCTTTGCACAAGTTACAAGAACATATGTAAGTTAGTTAACCTGATTAGTATTATCTTACTGTTGAATTATTTTGTCAATTTTTAAACGGTTTCGCTGATTAGCTATAACCAACTTTCTCCTTTTCAGGCCGTTTTGTGATTGCAGTGGCTACGAATCAACCGATGATTCCATCAGAACAGGGAGGAAGCGTGGAAGGTCCAGAAACTTGAATGTCTCCATTTACTTGATTGTGATTTTGACTAGAAATTGGAGTCTAGGTAAAGTCTGTTCTAAGTGTGGATACTGATTTGTTTGGCAGGACTGGTAATTTCGAGGCGGCATGGATGGCGTTGTTTAAGTTGCGCTGGCCGGAAGTGGTTGTCAGTGCTCAATCCATTGACTGGCTGCAGTTGTACTGGGAAACGCATTTGCAGAAGTAATGTACATTTCGTGAGTTGCTTGCTGCTTCTTGTTTAATGGCCTTTCATTTGGACTCTGTATTGACCTGATAGACAGTTGTCTTAATGAAGCAGCGGAGTTGGCTTCGTTGCCCTCATTCAATGGATGTATTGGTGAGGTGCAAATTTCAGGTAACATTTTTTTTGGCAGTTTCTTTATACGCGATGAAGTGGATAGTGATAGTTAAGTACTATGTGTCTAAAGTCTAGTGCAAATGTTTTACAAATCTCGTCCTGGACGGGACTTTGTTGAGTGCTAGCTTCTTGTCACTAGCATGAATCAGCTGTCTTGTGTATAACTACCAATTTTTCCCAATATATTCTTTTGTCTAAGCTGTTATGTTATTTTTCTTGCGTTGCATAAAAATGAACCAATTATTTTCTGACATGCTCTTTGCTCTCTGCAGATGCTATACTAAAATGTATTGGTTGTGAGGGACATACAAACTATTCAAAATTATCCTATCATTGCCTACAATTTGGGCAGTATGCTAGGTAAAGTGTTTTGTCAAGTTTCTATTTTACGAGACTGCATAGTTTTTTGAAAGCAACGAGACTGCATAGTTGGCTCTCTTAGTTGTTGGAGAAAACATAGTTGCGAAGTGAACGCTTGTAGAAAACTTTACAGTGTGCAAAAACTTATTTTTTTTTCCTTTCTTGATTTTCCGCATTACAGTTATTTCATCAACCTTTTTTTCTTGCAACAAAATGCTTTTTTCCCACTCCATGTTGATATTCGTTACCCTGTTAGAATACAGATTTACAGTATGGAGTTTTTTGTCTTTTCTTTTTGAAATTTATTTATTATTCCTGTTATATTTAGCTTTATCATGCTTTTTATGTTTAGCTTCTCTAGTATGTTTATCATGTACTCAGATCTAGTTTCATATGTATTGATTTCCCTTGCAGATCGCTGAGACTTCAAGGTGTGCTCTGTGTTCCAGAAACTTGTGTAGGTTTTAATCCCTTCAATGCTTTTTCCTTAGAATTTTGGCTGAGGCAATCTAAAGGCAACTGCTAATGGGGCATCTAGAGTTGTATCATAAGATGCTTATGAGTGTCAACATTCAAAAAGTGGTTTTTATTCTTTGTGCAAAACTTTGGTTAGTCTATTGATCATTAATGCCTAATAAAACCTGGTGCCCAAGATACTGATTTGTCATACAAGAATGAAGTTTGGGAAAGGAGATTGATGACTTCAAATTGTGCCTAGTTTCCATTTTGCCTCGCAGAAGCAATCTTTTCTCATGTTTTGGAAGAAAGTTTTTTGTGGCAATGTTATAAGTTTATGTTTCCTATTATAAACTGTTGCAATGTCCAACGCTTCTTCTAAGGATGATGTATGGTTCCATGTAAAATGTTTCTGCTCTGTTACAGGAATTATTGAGGAACTGCAAGTTGCAGACTTTGTTTTCGCGGTGGATCAGGTCTGAGGAACATGTAAGATGAGGTCTTTGATGTGCGCTTTAGGATACCATTGGTAGTTTTGATTCTCATCTTCTTAATGGAAAGAGAAAAATGGAGAACTTTTATAATTCTATAGCCCACTTGCCTTCAAACCTAAAAACCACATTGGTAAAACAAAATGGTCACAGGCAAAATAACAAATGAGCTCAGGCGTTGGAGACCAAACAAGTTGTTAGTATTTATATGCCTTAGGCTACATAATTTTTTAGTGTAGCAAAGTCAGATTGGCTGGTAGCAGAGCTGCTTACTGCACCAGCCTCTGCTTGTAGGCAACTTTCAATTCTAGATGCAGTTTTTTTCTCCATCTTAATAAAATTTAAAGGAAGAACTGGACCTTGTTGATAAGGAAAGCAATACCTGAGATCTGAATTCAGAAACCTTATCATCTCGCAATTTAATTCTTAATATTGATGATTAATGAATTAAATATTTTGAGTATTAACTCCTTAGCAAATTAAAGGTAATCTGTACACCAGCTCGGGGTATTGGCTGAAGAGGTAAAATTGAGACAATCCTTGAAAGTAACATAATCTCAGTTTCACCATGATCAATTGCATTTGACATTTCGTAATGATTTACAATAAACTCTGAACTGTGTCTCCTAACTTTTGCTTGTATAAGAATATGTATGCTACCCCTGTGCTGGATGAATATTCATGCAACACATGCGTCTCCATGACAAAGTCTAATTTTCATTATCGTATTGGGATCAATCACCCTTAGGAATGATGCTGTAATTGTATTCCTAAGTGTGTAATTTAATTGAAGATCTTTGATATTTTCACATGCATCCTATGCTGATTGCTGCTTGACAACCTATTACTCACAAATGATCAGGTTGATGGGTTATGCAAACTCTTGGTCCAGAACAAGGAAACACTGACATCACTTGAGTTTATTTACTGCAAGCTTTCAGAAACTTTTGTCAATGCAATATGTCAATGCCTGGACATAAATAATAAACACGCCCATGGGATACAGTCCTTTTCAATTTCCACATCAAGCTTTCTGGAACCTGGCACAGTTTCTTTACCTGTGGGACTTGCATCATTTCTTTCATCAGGAAGGTATAACAATCTTATTGCTCGTCCCTGATCCGCTTCTGACTACATACATTCTAGTCAATTGCAAGAGGTTGTTTCCATGTTCATCAAGGCATCAACTGATTGCGTTGTGGTTAATATTGGTGGTCATTTTTTCTTTTGGTCAGAATATAAACTTTTTTTACAAGTTCTCGGCAAAGTCTGGATTCAAAGTCGTATGAATATGCCAGAATACAAGATACTAAAATCATTCCTGTGATTGTGTTTTTGACCAGTTTCTTGACAGGTGCATTTTGCATCTTGCATTTCTGGCATTTTGTATCTTCCTACTTAACTAGGCTTTGTCTTAAATTGAGCCTATCTTTACTTTTATAAAAAATTTTGTTTCAGGTCCTTGTATTCATTAAGGTTTTGCGAGAACTATCTGGACCACGATTTTGCACGGGTGCTTTTTAGTACCCTTATTGATACTTCTTCTAGCCTGTCCTTACTGGACCTTTCATACAACAACGTAAGTAATGATGTTGAATGGAATTTATTACCTACCTTTGTATCCGTGAATGATTATGTCACATCAATTTTCGGATTGCACACAATCTCATAGATAGCCGGATGGCTTTCTCATTTCCACTGGAGATCCACCTCAAATAATCTGTCATCCCTTGAAACAAGCAACTTTCTGCAATCACTAAACGTGCTCAAGATAAGGTATGACATTATCTAGTGCAGTTTCTTTGCATCTTCCTGCTGTAGTGTGCAGGGGGCTCTAATTTGTTTCCTACAGTCCTAGATTTTATTGCTCAAGAATGATAACTGCTTTGTAAAAATAATTGAGGAAATTTGGGGAGCTGCCTTTTTCGTTAGGGGCAGTGTTTTAACAATTATGAATTTTGTATGGTTTTAGAGGAAATAATCTTCAGAAGAATGATATGGAGAGTCTTAGAGATGCACTTGCTTGGATGCCAAACTTGGAAACCCTGGACATAAGTGAAAATCCCATTGAGGATGATGGAATTAGGTTGGTATAGTTTGTCCCTGCCTGTATCTTCAATGAAATAGCAAAAGGTTTAAACATTTTTGGATTCTGCAGGAGTTTAATCCCCTATTTTGTTGAGGTCCCTGAAAGACGTTCTACATTGACCAAGTTGTCGTTAGGGAGTTGTGAGCTTTCCGTTGATGGAGTTACTCAACTTTTAAATACCCTTTTGACCTCAAAAGTTCCATTGAGCTCTCTGTCAATTGCTGATAATGACCTTGGAAGGTTTGTTTGTCACTCTTGTCAGAATTGTATTTCATTTTTCTTTCTTAAGTAAGATGCATTGATGGTTTACTTACTGCAACGACAGCCTCGTCGCTAAACCCCTGGGAAGATTTTTGGCCTCACCTATTAAATCCCTGGATATTGAAGGTATTGGACTGGGTTCCTTTGGCTTTCAGGAACTACAAAAGGAAATGCCGGAAGAATCAAAGCTTGTCAAGATCAACATTAGGTGTGAATGAATCTCTTGATGAATTTGAGTCATTACCATTGGAACCACTGACATTCATAAATATGTTCTAACCTGGTTCTTGGTAATTCTATCTTGTTCTCTGTCTTCATTCTTTTGAGATATTGATCTATCAATGCCTTTGTCACAGCAAAAACCGTGGCTTGCTTGAAACGGCGAGGTTTTTGTCCCGGCTCATTTCATTGGCTCCAGAGATTACAACAGTGAATGCATCTTATAATCTTATGCCTTTGGAATCCTTAACCATCATATGCTCTGCGCTAAAGCTTGCAAAAGGTGATCGTCTCCCTCAGTAATTGATTTCTGAATATGCAGCTTTTTTCATTTACATACTGGTTTTTATGGAAGCTATTTTCTAGAATTTGAAATATGGTTCATTTGATGCCAAGACTACTCTTTTCCCTCCAAAAAGGGAGAGAAGGGAGTGATTAGAATTTGTGTTTTATACACGTTTAGACAAACTAGCAAATCTTTTAAATAGTCAATCCTATTTCAGCTCCTGGAAAACCTTTTTCATAAAATGCCATGTTCTGGTGCTACAGTAATTAAATGACCTTTTACTTTCTTTGCTCTGTTCTACTTAACCTTTCTGTTATGTGAAATGAAGACTTGATAGCCGAAACCTTCTTCCCTGTTTTTTATTAGGTAATCTCGAGTGTTTGGACTTGACTGGAAACAATTGGGACTACCAGTCAACTCACTCTTCCATCCTAGCTGAATTCCAACATAAGGGGAGGTCTATCTTGATACTTCCTTCATCACGTTCTTCTGATTTTCCTTATGATGATGATCCCTAGGTAGCATGTCTATTTGCTTTTCATACTAAGTTATTCTGGTTTGTCAATAACTTTGTCTGTGTTGCTTATGTGGTAATGCTAATTATATAACTTGAAAGCCTATTGATTAAACCTTTTATTTGGATCTTTTGACAACGTGTTTGTGCATCCAATTAGAGTTTAGGACGTGCTTTGCTTGCTTATTTGGTATCGCAATCCTTTGTGGACCTATGAGCTGAGTTTCCGTGGGACCAACATACAACAAAACTGTTCACAGTCGGATCTCCCTTTCATTTTCCCTTTCCATATTACATCCCTGGGTTCCCAAACCCAAAATGATTATTCCCTGTTACTGCGATTGCAGATTTACTACAGTAGACTATTTTTAGATTCATGTGTCCTTTGTTTCAGATTCTTTTGGACTTATCTTTCACGTTAAACCCAAAAGGCTGCCGTTTCTTTTTCTATACCCTCGTACTGACTGACGCTGTAGATTTGCCTCATCAGATGCAAAATCTTTTACTCGTACTGGATTATAGATGGAATGAAAACGATGCACTTAAGTAGGGAACAGTCGAAGCTGGAGTGGACAGTATTCTGCTAGTTTTTCTTTTTTGATCAAGTCTATTTAGATTTTAAGTCACTGATCCTGGAACAGTGCTCTGGTTGTTGCATGTCTTCATATTGTTGGTATCAAAAGTTTACAAGATCATTGATTGCATATTTGCCCGGAATTGAAGCAAATTGTTGCGAGTTATGGTGAAAGGTCGGTTTACCCGATGGGCTGTCTGTTGTGGAGGGTTGGGGATGATCATCTTTTGGCCGTTAGTATGTCTGTCTTGCCTTGCGTACTCTTTTCACTGTGAGGGACTGCAGTGCAAAATGCTAATTGGTGTTGCCATAAACTTTTTGTTTTTCTTTTTTTGTTCGAACTTATTGTTTGTTTCAGCTTTAGGAAAAACGTAGCTTTTATCTTGTCATCATAGTAGGATTGGTTTTTTTTTTTTTGATACTAATGAGTATCCCAGCTCGACAAGCCAGACTAATCTCATCCGTGGCTCGACACCCAATCTCGCTTCCCGGGCATTTAGCCTAAGACCACGAGCGGGGTCCAACATATTTAACCACTCCCAACAGGTGCATTTTCCATACCTCTACGTTTCTCCGGATCGAACCCGGGACGTGTGAGTTAAGGGGCCGCAGCATGCTGGACCACTGCGCCAACACCTTGTTGGTAGGACTGGTTTTGTTTTCATTTTGTAATCTACTGGCAAGCCATGCGTTTGGTAGACGAGGCTCAAGTTTCTGTGTTTCTTGTTCCCTCTACTTGATCCAGTTATTCATGATAGAGCCGGACAAACCAGATTTCTCCCATTTCCTGGCATTGTTTTGCTGGATAATGATGGGGACGGATCGGCAGATAAAACCTTGCATCATTCGGTTCCGAGGATCTCTTTTCTAAATAGTTATGGTAATAAAAAGGTAATCAAGACATCCCATCTTTGGGAATTGATAAGGAATATTTGGAAGGCAAATGACGGAGTATCCATGAAGAATGTTGTTGAACTAATGCGAACCACCTTCATGATTGCGGCTTATTTTCTAATCCTATACCCTTACACTCCCAAATAAATCGTAATCTTTGTAGGATTACCGTTTAATGTATTCCAATTTATTATACGATAAAGGAAACACCTTTTTTGAGCAAGTTACCCTTTCTTTTCTTTTTGATAGTAAAGATGGCTTCGTACATATCAAAATATTAAAAGACGCACAGTGCTCAGTGCTCACCCCAATATGCATTGGCAAGGGGCGAATGTGGTCCACGGAGCAGTATCAGTAGAGGTTATGGCCATAGGAGGCACTTCTTTGGCGGAACAAGTTACCCTTTCCAGCCAACTGTAAAGGTGAAATAAGCCTAGCTAATTAAACTAAATATTATACTTGAGCATATTAGTTTAATGAAAGCTGACATGATGAAACAAAAGCTAAAGTGGACAGCCATTTTCTCACTCTTAATCTATGTCAAAAAAGCGGTTGTTGGCTTGGTGTTGTCAGGAAGTAAGCTTCGTATTTGTTTAAGCTCCGTATCAATCATCATCTTTTGGAGCTTATCTCTTCCTAAACTCTTCTAACGAACATTATGTTGATGATGGACTGAATGACCCCCGAACAAACTGGTTTCGGACATTATTGCTATTGTCTTTTGTTATAATTTCGTGTCTGAGCCAACATGCCTTACGACGTGAATTGCTCACGAAGGTCAAAAAAAAATAAATAAATAAAGGAAACCGTATTAGCATAATAAGCAATAGTACCAATTCTCGTGGACCGGTATTAACGTCTAGTGCTGCTGATCTTGCTGCTAAAAAACTAGCAAAGAAACGGTAGTGAGACGAGGTATGGGATTCATGTTTTTGGCACATAATGGTTGTAAGATTACCCAAAAACAGGTTGACGTAAACTGCCTATGGGGGGTTGTAAGTTCATCAGACACTATCATAACCGCGTTTCTTCAGGGAAAATTCAATTGGTTTTCTAGGTTGAACTTAAGTCATTGTCTCGATACAAATTAACATAAAAAATTGAAGAGTTGTCCAGTGATATTAACTGATTCATCCCATATCTACAACGAGATAGCGAAAGCCCAATCGTTTTCATTAAATTTGCCTGAACCTTTTTTTTTTGAGAATTAAATCAAATTTTCATTGCTAAGACTTGGTTAGGAGGATCCTAACAAATGTGTACAAACAGAGTTATACAAATAGCCTAAGAATCTGTTAATACAGATAACATCAGGTACTCAGAAAACTTGATACACCAAAAATTACACAATTCTTGAATCTCTAATGATAAGCATCGAGGTTTGAGTTTAGTTAAGCCGTTAAAAAGCAGCTTTAAATCTGCTGCCAAAATAGTCTCCTATGAGCGATAAATTTGCCTGAACTTTTTTTTTGATAGGGAAGTGAAACTTTTCATTCATAAAATAACTCAATGTACTTGCACGAGTTAGATGTACTTCCTGGGCTAGCCGGGGACTTTAGCAAATCATGAGTACAAAAGTCGCACTAAAGAAAATTAAACAATCGGGGTAATTAAAGGAAACTACTCCTGACTTTTTTTTTTACGAACTTAACAACCAACATATGAGTTAATACAATTCTCACAAAAACATATGAGTTAATACGGACTTTGGTTGATTGGAAAACAGGTAGATTTGGACGTTACAGTTGGATTACAGATTGGCACGTTAAAACCCGAATAAGAACCACCCTTCTGGCTGAATAAAAAAATTCACCAATTTAGTTTTTTTCTTTTGTTTTGTTTGTCGAGACCTACCAATACCAAATAAAAATACAATAAGCAAATATATCTATCGGATATTTATGAGCACACACATGCACAAACCCGGTACAATTTCCAAAACAACATCGAAACGGAAAAATATTTCCCGATAAAAATCCAATCCAATCGCAACACGCCGCCAATTTAAAACGGGGGCTGCTCACCTCCAGTATCAATGCCTCAAGTCTCCTCCAGTGTGTGGTTGAGATTTAACCACATCACTTAAAAGTAATCTAACGGTTTCTATTCTCCTCTTCCATGCGCCTCTATGTTTTTTCTCCTTTCCCCCGCTCTTCGGCACCGGTAGCTGACTGACTCAAAAACCAATCACTACAAACTTTGGGATTAACTGTTCAACTCAATTGAACATACACAGAACCCACAAAAAAAGTAACAGTATTGGAAACAGAACGAAAAGCTACAAACTAGCTTAACAAACAGAGGAAATGAAGGGGGGGAAAAATCCTTTTTTTTTTTTAGAAACAAAAAAAAATCCTTACTGGGTTTTGTAATTGATCAAAGACCCGAAGGAAACCCCAAAAGAATTCCCATGAGTACCCACTTCAAATCTCTCTGCAGGGACAAAAAGGGGAACAGAAGAAGAAAAGGTGTGGGGGGTAGGTTTTTCCGGTTTCTCTCTGTTTTCTGCTCTGGCTGCAACAGAACCCATGTGTTTTTTTTTTCTTTTTTCCCTTTTTCTTGTTAAATCTTATAATCGCAAAGGAAAGCTGCAAGAGGAACAACAACAAGACCCATATGTTTTTTTTTTTTTCTTTTTCTCCCATTTTCTGTAAAGCATAGAGATCAGGATTCTTACGAATAGCAAACGTGGGCAAAAATTTGATCAAGAGGTTCAGTAACAGGACCTTTGGTTTTTGGTTGACAGGAAAGAGTTAACTGGTTCAATTAAAACCTCTATCTCTCTCTCACACAGCTTTTGAAAGGAAGACTTCTTCATGTCAGTCAGTTACCGGTGCCGAAGAGCGGGGGAAAGGAGAAAAAAATAGAGGCGCATGGAAGAGGAGAAAAGAAAACCGTTAGATTACTTTTAAGTGATGTGGTTAAATCTCAACCACACACTGGAGGAGACTTGAGGCATTGATACTGGAGGTGAGCAGGCCCCATTTAAAACCAGAAAAACCAAATAAAAAGACTAAAAACCCAATTCATCTGCCAAAAAAAAAGAAAAAAAACTTCATCCACTTCCTAGTTTCTACTACCTCCAGTCCACTCTTACTACCAGAAACGTTTCCTCAATAAGTCCAACAAATCCCCCACCGTCACTCCCGGACCCGTATTGTCGAGTCAACTCGCCCGCCAGTCCCACACTATTCCATTTCCACCGCAAACCGGTAGCGCAAATAGAACAGCGGAAGTGAAAAAAAACTCAGTAACTCACCTACCTCAACTGTACCACCACGAGCAAGCCACCTTTTTTTTTTTTCCATTTAAGAAAAAGGAAAATACGCAGTGGCATTTCCCTGTAAAATCTCTCCAACTCTACTGGCTATATCCCCACCTCAGTGTCCCCAAAAACCACCTCTAAAAAAAAAAAAACCGCACCCCCCCGCCCGCGGCTGCTCTCTCACTCTCACATCACCATCATCTCCTCCTCCGTCGAAATCCACCACACTCCCTCCCTCCACTCTTTATCTTTACTCCACCTACACTTTCCTCAGCGTAACCACCTGCCACTTTACTCAAAAAAAAAAAAAACGAAAAAGCTACTCTCTCCTCCTCTCTTCCTCTTCCATTCCTCTGGCCGACGGCTTAAATTCCATCCAGATCTGAGGCGGGGCGCACCAGATCCAACGGAGAATGGAGGAGGCGTTGGAGCTGGCGCGGGCAAAGGACACCAAGGAGCGGATGGCCGGGGTGGAGCGGCTCCACCAACTCCTGGAAGCTTCCAGGAAGAGCCTCAGCGCTTCCGAGACCACGTCCCTCGTCGACTGCTGCTTGGATCTCCTCAAGGACAACAACTTCAGAGTCTCCCAGGGCGCCCTGCAGTCCCTCGCCTCCGCCGCCGTCCTCTCCGGCGATAATTTGAAGTTGCATTTCAATGCGCTCGTCCCCGCCGTCGTCGAGCGCCTCGGAGACGCCAAACAGCCCGTCCGCGACGCCGCCCGCCGCCTCTTGCTCACTCTCATGGAGGTCTGTTTCGCTCGCACGCTCGCTTCTCTCTGTCTGTCGTCAGTTTTACAGTTTTTTTTTTAAATTAAAATTTGTGTAATTAAGTAGCCGTTGCGGTTCGGTTGTTGTAGTTATTGTTGTTTGTTATCCATTACTGTCATTTTTAGTTTGGAGTAGAACTAAAGAACCAGGTCGGTGGTTGTTGACTTGTTATTGCTTAATTGCTCCCTACGTTGCTTAATTGAGTGATTAATTACACTTGGTCATTTGATATTTATGTCGTGCTTTTTCTTTTGCGATGTATGTTTAACTTGTCAGGTATTAGAATTTGAACCATTAGCTATTGGAGATATACGGAGAATGGGGAAATGTTTTAGAGAGCTTCGAACTAACGTATTTTATTAATTTAGGTATCTTCACCCACTATCATTGTCGAGAGAGCAGGTTCTTTTGCCTGGACGCATAAAAGCTGGAGAGTTCGAGAGGAGTTTGCCCGGACTGTGACATCTGCAATTAGCCTTTTTGCCTCTACTGAGCTTCCTCTTCAGCGGGCAATTCTCCCTCCTGTACGATCGAGAACCTGTTTGATGGTTTTGTGACTTTAATCTCGTTTGCTTGGCATGAACTAACTTATACAAACTTTTTTGGGTTTTAACAGATTCTACATATGTTGAGTGACCCTAATCCCGGTGTTAGAGAAGCAGCCATATTGTGTATTGAGGTTAGTGTTTTTCTTAAACTTGTTCTTGTATCATTAACTTTCCCATCAGCTTAACTTACATCGGTATCAAGTTCTTAATGTGGAAAATGGCTCTCTAGTAAGCTTGATTTCAACATTTATCTTTCAGGAAATGTATACACAGGCCGGCTCTCAATTCCGTGATGAGCTTCATCGTCATCATCTTCCTACCTCTATGGTAAAGTTCTAATCAACCTCACTTTGTATTGATATTTCCTACAAAATCCTTGATCCTAAATTTTAGTATTGGAGCTTGTAAATTTCTTGTAGTTGCTCAGTGAGTCCCATGTCTGGTTTATGACCTGAATTTTTTTAGAAATCGTAATAGTATCCCGCCCTAAATCTGTTGATATTTTTACTCCAGATTGTGAAAAATGAAAAACGCTGTTGTAACTTTTAGATTTTGAAATTTTGATCTCGATGCTGCAGTTAAAAGACATTAATGCCAGGCTTGAAAGGATTGAACCACAAACACGCCCATCAGATGGACTTGCAGGTAATTTTGCGCCTTTAGAGATAAAGCCCATTAATCCCAAGAAAAGTAGTCCAAAGGCCAAGAGTTCTACGAGGGAGATATCTCTTTTTGGAGGTTAGCATCCTTGTACCTCCGTGCTTTCGGTAGCAATATGTTGTGTTTTACATTGCTTGTTTCTTTTGTTTTTTCTGCCAATCTACTGAGTGTTTGGATTATAGGGAATTGAAAACTGTTGTGGAATTTATGGATATGTTCCCTTTTTCGTCTGGGTTGGAAAAGTGTTACCTTCTCATTTTAATAGATGACGTCTGCAAATTTCTTTTTGCATAAGCTTTACTGTTTATTTCACTTGACGCTTTAGTGATATTTTCTCTCTCTAAACTATGCCATCATGCCATATTCATTTCAATTGAATTGCACTTGGAGCAGGAGAAAGTGATGTTACTGAAAAGGTGATGGAGCCAATTAAGGTGTACTCGGAAAAGGAACTAATTAGGGAATTTGAGAAGATCGCCTCTACCCTTGTTCCTGAGAAGGATTGGTCCATCCGCATCGCTGCCATGCAGAGAGTCGAAGGCCTAGTTTTAGGAGGTTTTTGCTCTTTCACTCTTCATTGTTTGTTGTGATGTCTGTTTCGTTCCCTGCCAAAGCATTATGCCCTAAGGAGTTATGGATTATATTGATATGTGAATGTGCAAGTATTAGGGATATTGCATTTCATTCTACAATTCAATTTTCATCTTGCAGCCAGCTTTGCTGTCTTAGTCTGTTTTAAGCAGGCATGAGTCATTTGAGTTGGCAATTTAATGTTGTGATGAATTGGTATTGGAGTATTCAAAAATGCTTCCTTCTCATGTGTGAGGTGCCAATATGCTGTTATGCTGGACATAAGTGATTAATCATTCATTTGTTTAGTGTTTCTTTGCTTTCTCTTATGTCATCTTAGAAACTGTATGCCAAGAATTGATTTCATTCTCGAATTATCTACCTGCCCTAAGACATGCCAGTTTTTGTGTTGAGTTTTGCTTTTTAATTGATCCAATAGGCAAAGTTTCTTTTTCTACACAAATGGATGTTAGTAGGCTTTTATGTTTTCAGGTGCCACGGATTACCAATGTTTTCGGGGACTTTTGAAGCAGCTTGTTGGTCCTCTGAGCACACAGTTATCTGATAGAAGGTCTAGCATTGTGAAGCAGGTATCTTATTATTTTCTTGAGATGATGTTGCATTGAGTTTCGTAACATTCCTACTCTTTTTCTTTAAAAAGAAATTGCTTATTCGGACAATTACTTTGTGTATGCAATTGAAGTGGGGTACGGAAACTTTTGTCATTCGCCAGTTCCTATAATGTTCAGAAATTGTGTGAATGAAATTTCTTATATCAACATAACATATCCGTCATTCCTTACACAGTTAAGATGGAATATATTAAATCTTTTTTCTTTAAAATTTAGTACAAGAATGGATTAGTCACTGCAATTTTCTTGTATCTCACAGCTTAAATGTCTGGTTTAAGGTGTCCAAAACTGGCATAAATTTTGTAATTAAAGTCAAAAGTTCTTGCAGGAACCTTTTAAGTGTTACTAAATTGTTTCCCTTTTTTCCAAGGCTTGTCATCTATTATGCTTCTTGTCGAAGGAACTTTTGGGTGATTTTGAGCCATGTGCCGAGATGTTCATTCCTGTAAGTTTTTATTTTGTCTCTTTTTGGAATGATTAATACTTTTTCTGGCCTCCAGAGGGTCGTAATATATTTCTCTGTCTTCCTATTCAGGTCCTTTTTAAGCTAGTTGTGATCACTGTACTTGTAATTGCAGAATCTGCTGATAACTGCATTAAAACGGTAATGTTTCCTTATCACTATGCCAGTTGCTATTATTTGTATTCTAAATGAGGACCTCTCAATAAATTGTTCTCTGGTTTCAGATGTTGCGCAATTGCAAGGTTGCCCGTGTGCTTCCTCGTATAGCTGATTGTGCCAAGAATGACCGGAGTGCGATCCTTCGTGCAAGGTATAACTCTGCCTTTTTATCCTCGCAAGTATAGTATTGCATGCCATGTTATATTGGAATAACTACATTTTCACAATATGCATATGTTGCAGATGTTGCGAATATGCACTACTGATACTAGAACATTGGCCTGATGCTCCAGAAATACAACGATCAGCTGACCTGTATGAGGATTTAATTAGGTGTTGTGTTGCAGATGCGATGAGTGAGGTATTCATGTTCAGCACCTCTATCATGTGTATGGTTGTATTAGGGACAATGCTTGGCACTCAAGTTTATCATCGCTTTCTTATTTTTCAAATCGTTAATAACCTGTGGAAGCCTAGTTTTTTACAACTAATAGCAAAAACATTAAATTTTCTCTTTGTTGTATTCTGTTGGGGCCTGAGTCTACAATATTAGATTACTTCCTGATAGGCTTCTCCTAGTCTCGAGGTGGGGATGGTGGGTACAGGCCTGAAAATTTTTAAATATTGAAGTTTTATGCGTTTGTTGAAAAGTTGTCATACGAGGTTCATATTCCAATGGTGGAGTTTTTTTGGTTAGCGTGATCACTATTTCACGTGCTCTCTTTCCCAGGTTTCTGAACAGCCTCTTCTATTGTTGTACTTTTCACAAAGATATAGGGTTTGATTTTATCGTGATGCTTTCTATTTCAAAGATGATTTTACTAGTTTGAATTTTCCCTTGCATGTCTTGCGCACCTGCTCTTCTGCTTCTGGGACATCTGATCAAAGTTTATCTGTTAAAGTAGAAACTAGTGTAGTAGTGATCCTACATTTTCCTCTTTATTGGGTTATGGGCTGCATATATGGGTTCCAAGCATGCAAGCTTTTTGTGTTTGCAGTTTTTGTGGAAGTGTTTCCATTTGTATGACGTGTCTATTGAAATTTCTATTCTGTAATTCTTCTTTGTTGAGAATTCTTTTTTGGCGATACATGTCTCAAAAAAATATGCTTATCTTTGACTCTTGCAGGTCAGAGCAACTGCAAGGATGTGTTACAGAATGTTTGCTAAGACATGGCCAGACCGATCACGTCGTTTATTTTCATCCTTCGACCCTGTTATTCAACGGGTTTGTCCCTTGTCAACAGTTTTATCTATAGAGATAAGTTACTCAATTGATATGTATATTCCGCTCATTCATATCATATTTTTATTCAGATTATTAATGAAGAGGATGGGGGTTTGCATCGACGCCATGCATCTCCTTCTCTTCGAGACAGAGGTGCAAACACGTCTTTTACCTCTCATACTTCTGCTCCTTCAAACTTACCTGGATATGGAACTTCTGCTATTGTTGCAATGGATAGAACTTCGAGTTTGTCCTCTGGGACTTCCCTTTCTTCTGGCCTGCTACTGTCACAAGCAAAATCCCTTGGTAAAGGTTCTGAACGCAGTCTTGAAAGTGTGTTGCATGCAAGCAAGCAGAAGGTCACTGCAATTGAAAGCATGCTAAGAGGTTTAGAAGTGTCTGACAAACAAAATCATTCGACGCTGCGGTCTTCTAGTTTGGATCTAGGTACTGAATGATTTGCACTAAAAGATACTCTTTGAATTGAAAAAAAAAAACAATTATGTAATCCATTGTATGGAAAACTTTTTCAGGATGCCTGATTACTTGAACTTTAATCATTTTGTGAGCGGCTAAATTTTTCTGTTATTGTCCCTAGTGCAGGAGTTGACCCTCCATCATCTCGTGATCCACCATTCCCAGCTGCTGTCCCAGCATCTAGTCATCTGACAAATGCTTTGACCATAGACTCAACAGCCTCTAGCATTGCTAAAAGTGGTAACCGCAATGGTGGCTTGGTTTTGTCAGATATTATTACTCAAATTCAGGCCTCCAAGGATTCTGCAAAGACGTCATATCGCAGCAGTGTGGCAGGAGAGTCTGCATATTCATCATATTCGGCTAAAAGGGCTTCTGAAAGACTGCAAGAAAGAGGTTCTCTTGAGGATGACCATGATGTCAGGGAGGCTAGACGATTTGCCAACTCACATATTGATAGGCAGTATGTGGATAATCATTACAACTTCCGGGATTCACAGAACAGCCACATTCCCAACTTCCAGAAGCCACTCTTAAGAAAGCATGTGGCTGGGCGAATGTCTGCTGGCAGGAGAAAAAGCTTTGATGATAGCCAACTTACTCTTGGGGAGATGTCAAATTATGCAGAGGGTCCAGCATCACTAAGTGATGCTCTGAGTGAGGGGCTCAGTCCAAGTTCTGACTGGAATGCTCGAGTTGCTGCTTTTACTTATCTCCAGTCTTTACTTCAGCAAGGGCCCAAAGGTGTTCAAGAAGTAATCCAGAGTTTTGAAAAAGTGATGAAGTTGTTTTTCCAGCACTTGGATGATCCCCACCATAAAGTTGCACAAGCAGCTCTTTCAACTCTTGCAGATATTATTCCATCTTGCCGAAAACCTTTTGAAAGTTACATAGAAAGAATCTTGCCCCATGTTTTTTCTCGATTAATTGACCCTAAAGAGCTGGTTAGGAAACCTTGCTCAGCAACTCTGGAAATTGTTAGTAAAACTTACGGTATTGATACTCTATTGCCTTCATTGCTTCGTTCACTGGATGAACAACGGTCACCTAAGGCCAAGTTGGCTGTTATTGAGTTTGCTATCAGCTCCTTTAACAAGCATGCAGTGAACTCTGAAGGCTCTGGAAATATAGGCATTCTGAAGCTGTGGCTTGCAAAATTGACACCATTGGCTCATGATAAGAATACCAAGCTCAAGGAAGCAGCAATTACATGCATCATATCAGTTTACTCCCACTTTGATGCTACAGCTGTCCTTAATTTCATTCTCAGTTTATCAGTTGAAGAACAAAATTCCTTAAGACGTGCTCTTAAACAGTATACCCCTCGTATTGAAGTGGACCTAATGAACTTCTTGCAGAGCAAGAAAGAGCGACAACGTTCTAAATCATCTTATGACCCTTCTGATGTTGTTGGTACATCGTCAGAAGAAGGATGTATTGGTGCATCAAAGAAGAGCCATTATTTTGGAAGGTACTCTGCTGGTTCTGTCGATGGTGATAGTGGCAGAAAATGGTCTTCTACACATGACTCAAATCTATTAACTGGAAGTATTGGCCAAGCAGCTTCTGACGAAACTCAGGAAAACTTGTATCAGAATTTTGAGACTAGTTCTAATACTGATGTTAATGGTTATAAAACAAGGGATTTGACCTATATGGTCAGCTCAATGGGACAGAGCACTGGAGCTCGTCCTGGTCGCCTGGAAAATGTGGACAGTAGTCTAAACTTTGAAGGGTTATCCAGTCCCCGTCTGGATCTCAATGGGCTGATGAGCTCTGAACCTCCTGTTACTGGTGATATGGATGGGCAAGACCATGATATTCCATCCAACTTGGAATTTGATCATCATAAAGCTACAACTGTAAAGATCAACTCCTTGCCAGATGCTGGTCCTAGCATTCCTCAAATTCTTCATCTGGTAGGCTATGTAGCCTCGCGAATTTCTTTTGCTGATTGTTAATCTCATCATAGTATCAGAAAAAAATTTATGTCCAATTGGAGGAAAATTGACATGGTCGAAATTTTCGTTGTTCGTAGATATGCAATGGCGATGATGATACTGCAAGTAAGCGCAGTGCTCTTCAGCAGCTAATTGAAGCTTCTACTGCTAATGATCAGTCTGTTTGGTCTAATGTATGCCAATCTCTCCAGTCTTTCTCTCTCTCTCTCTCTCACACACACACACACGCACGTGCTCTCATACTGCTACTGTTATTCTGCAGAGAAATGTTTTGAAGTTTTTGTGTTGTCTATTAAGTATGATGAATGATTGTTTCTTACAGTCCTACTGATACTTCTATCACTTGCAGTATTTCAATCAGATTTTGACAGCTGTACTTGAGGTGTTGGATGATCCTGACTCTTCAATACGAGAGCTTGCTCTCTCTTTGATCGTTGGGATGCTAAACAATCAGGTTAGCTTTGTTATACATTCTATGGTTTTTGTTGAATCGAGATGTTGCAGGGTGATAATGCCCCGAAAATTCTCTTTCTTTCCAGAAAGATGCCATGGAAGACTCTGTTGAGATTGTGATTGAGAAGCTGCTTCATGTTACCAAAGATGTTGTTCCAAAAGTAATTCATCCTTTCAACTAGATTTTAGACCTTACGTTTTATTTCCTCATGTGACTTATCTTTTTTTTGGTATGTGGGTTCTTACCAGGTATCTAACGAAGCTGAGCACTGCTTGACCATTGTGTTGTCTCAATATGATCCATTCAGATGCTTAAGTGTATGTGGTGTTCCATTTGTCTGATATACACAAACATCAACTGCTTTACACTTGATGTTTCGCATTTCCTTTCTCTCAAAGATGAAAATTGAGATTTGATGGTGCAGGTTATTGTACCTCTATTGGTCACTGAAGATGAAAAAACTCTTGTTACCTGCATTAACTGTTTAACAAAGGTATGCCATTGAACTCACTTGACTAAAGTTGGATCATGGCATAATAATTTTGGGCAGTTTGATGCTAGTTTCTGCAAGTATATCTCCGCGGCTCTTGTACCATTGATCAAAGTTTTTATATTTTCTGATCTTGTCATTTCCCTGTCCAGCTTGTTGGTCGGCTTTCCCAGGAGGAACTAATGGCACAGTTACCATCATTTTTGCCTGCTCTTTTTGAAGCCTTTGGAAACCAGAGTGCAGATGTACGCAAGGTACTGGAGAATTCTTTTTGATATTTTGTTAACTTCGCACCCCCATTAATTTTTTTTTAATTCTTTGCACTGTGTTAGACACCAAAAATTAATGGTATAAATGGCAATGGATGGTAGTATAGCTGTGTAAACATCTCCTGAGAATATGTTCGAAATGCTCTCCAATTCTTCAATTTCCTTAACATATGCTTTTCAGCTCTCTTTTTACTCCCTGCAAAGTTAGTGTTGGGTCTTTTAATTTTTGTATTTTGACTTTTGCGGATGTTGGGTGGTACAGACCGTTGTTTTCTGCCTGGTGGATATTTATATTATGCTCGGAAAAGCATTTTTGCCGTACTTGGAGGGGCTGAACAGCACACAGTTGCGGCTGGTTACAATTTATGCAAATCGGATATCACAGGCCAGAACAGGTACTGCCATAGAGACTGGCCACGACTAAATTGGTTTGTGCAGAATGAGAATTGTGGGTTTCGGGTGTCGGCTCATTATTCATTTGTGTATTTTGTATATTTGTGTGAATGGGTTGTGAGTGGTTTTTTTTCTTGTCTGTCTGTTTACTTTTTTTGAGCCTTAGATATTTATTTCTTTTCTCCTCTATGCTTTGTTTGTTTGGTGTGGAGGGAAGAGGGTGCTTTCAGTGGGTAACAACTATTGAATTGTATTATTTTGCAAATATTGTAATCAATATTTTCATAACCGTAGTAGTTATATGGAAAAATATATTGGTTTTTTTTTGTTTTGTTTTTGGAGAATCATTTTGGGAATGTTTTTCCATTTTGACCACAGGTGAGTGGTAAAACAGCCCATGCCAAACTTATGGCTACTAGCTGAGTTTACAGTGAAGTGAGCTCGCGCAGATGGTTTGTGACCATCATGCTGTTACCATAACCCGAGCTTTAACTTTTCTGGCTTCTATACCAGTCTTGTTTACATTTCCAAATATCGGTTTCCTTGTCCACAGGAGTTCAGAACTGCCATTCATAGTCGTAGTTGTGATCTGCTCGTTCCTTTTTATAGTCTATGAGAAAGCAACCAGTGCCTACTGTACAATTGTTTTAGGCCTTACAGCTAAAGCTAAATGAACGGGACATTGAACCGTCGTCATTGTGATGATGTTATGGATCTGTTTGGCCAAGGATCGAGTCACACGGCGATAGTCGAAATGTTGTAGGGAGAAGTCAGGTTGGGAAAGTGTATCCTTTTCCTTACCTCGCTTCTTAGATTTCCTTATTGTAAGTAGACTCGTTAAAGGGAGCCTTAGACCTTAAGTTCTCGTTAGTGAGAGAACTTATATTCTTAGATTTCTTTATTGTAAGTAGACTCGTTAAAGGGAGCCTTAGACCTTAAGTTCTCGTTAGTGAGAGAACTTATATCTCAATAGCAATTGCTAGGAATTCTGACTTGTTTCTTTTTTATTTCATAGCATGTCCTTTAAATAGGACTTAGGCAAAACTAAATAAAGAAATAGCTTAAAGAGCATCCTATGCTAAATAGGAAAGTAAAGATAAGGAAATTGCAAATTAAAGATCCAAATTAGGAACAATTTAAAGAGAATCCTATTCTAAATAGGAAACTAAGGATTATAATTTAAAGAGAATCCTATTCTACATAGGAAACTAAGGATTAGGGAATAATAGGAATTAAAGGCCCTAAACTTCAGCTCCTATTTGTCTACTTTTTGAATTTGAAAAGATATTTGTATCTTTTCATAACATTACTTTCCTCCTGCAGATCGAGCTTGTCCTCAAGTTCGGAATTATGGTAGTGATGTGACTCATTGGCCAGTGTCTACACCCACTTCGTCCAAAAAATTACTTAATTTTAGAAAAAACAGAAACTTGCACTGGTGATTAGCAGAGTAATGGTCATCACAGTTATAACATAGTCCCTTTGCACGCCGCTCAGCCATCTCTGCACGACTTAGCTTCTTGATATAAGTGGGATGCTGGTTAGATTGTGCAGAACGCTTATCTGACCCCGTGGTGATGCTGTTGGCACCAGAAATCTGGTGTAACTGGTACGGCTCCTTGCAAGTAGCACTTCCCTTGGCAATGTTATGTCGACGCTCAAAGGCCCGCGCCCAACTCATGGCTGTTGCTAGATCCGATGGCCTTTGCAACTCCACGTCCACCTTGATCAACTCTTCAAGTCCTGCAACATACAATCCCACATGTAGGTGAGATGGAATTGTGTTACCGAGCCAATTTTTCTTGGAACTCGCATTCATATGCATCCACCGAACCCGTTTGACGCAGGCTAGATAAATCTCCAACAGGATTATTTCCCATCTTTGGCCCAAAGCGCAACAAGTACTCTTTCTGAAATTCTGTCCATGGTAGCAAGCCCTTCTCATATTTCAGTTGGCCATACCATTTCTCGGCTACTCCAAATAGGTGGAAGGCTGCTAATCCCACCTTATCTTCCTCACTGGTGTGCTGATTCTCAAAGAATTTGTCACATCTCAAGAACCACTCCAGAGGATCTTCCTTGCCACTGAAAGTAGGGAAGTCCAGCTTTGTGAACCTAGGGACGGTGTTAGTGTGGTTGGCTAATGTTTTGCTACTGCCTACTGGCGGAATGGGCGCAGCGGATGGATTCTGATTGTCAGTTACAGATGCATTGGGAATCTGTGATTGTGAATTCCCAGCTAACAACAATTCTTTGATCTGCAAGGAGATGTTGCGAATCTACTCTAAGGTTTCTGTCTGCGTTGCCTCAATTGATTGGATTCGAGATTCCATGTTATCGCCCATGCTAGTCTCCGCTACCAAGTTGTTATGGATCTGTTTGGCCAAGGATCGAGTCACACGGCGACAGTCGGAATGCTGTAGGGAGAAGTCAGGTTGGGGAAGTGTATCCTTTCCCTTACCTCACTTCTTAGATTTCCTTATTGTAAGTAGACTCGTTAAAGGGAGCCTTAGACCTTAAGTTCTCGTTAGAGAGAGAATTTATATCTCAATAGCAATTGTTAGGAATTCTGACTTATTTCTTTTTATTTCAAAACATGTCCTTTAAATAGGACTTAGGCAAAACTAAACAAGGAAACAGCTTAATGAGCATCCTATGCTAATAGGAAAGTAAAGATAAGGAAATCGCAAATTAAAGATCCAATTAAAGAGAATCCTATTCTAAATAGGAAACTAAGGATTGGGGAATAATAGGAATTAAAGGCCCTAAACTTCAGCTCCTATTTATCTACTTTTTGAATTTGAAAAGATATTGATATCTTTTCATAACAGATGATTATTATGAAGCATCTACTTGGAAATTGTCGAAGCTTTTCAGGATTGTTTTGGCAACATAGTATGAAACTGTAGTTGATACCTCAATTTATCAGGCTCACTCGAGTTGGATTAAACCAATGGCTAAAGATGGGGAAAAAAAAAAAAAAGACGATCGTTCCTCTTCTCAATTAAATGTTTTGTACTGTTTAAAAATATTATTAGTCCTTCCATTTTGGAAATATAAAATTAATTTTAATTACGTTTATTATTACGTTGTTTAAAAAATTCAAGGTCAAGAGACGATATATGAAATTTCAAGTACATAATAGTTTCCCCAAGTTTAAATGTATAATTTTTGTGTATGAAGTCTTTGACGAATTGTAGTTTTAGGTTTCATCGGCTCTCAGTTGTACTCGAGGTTTGGTCGCGAAAAAATCTTTTAAGTAGAAGCATGGATAAACCAGTGACAGAAACTACTTGGCGGTTAACTCCAGGACCAGGAGAGACGTTGGGTTGGTTTTCTTCTGTCAATATTCTGACAGAAGAGAGAAAGGCGGGGAAGAAGAACCGATTGCATGCGATGCCATCATATATAATAAATCATGGGAGTTTTAGGGGAATCCCAATTGGTATGGTAGTAGCTCTTTCTCTTTCGCATCACATGGATATTTATTTTTATTTTTCCAATTTTAAGCAGAACGATAAGCGAGCCCGTACGAGCCCCGGGTGAAGCCACAGCTAAGTAGCATTCGAGAGCCCAACAACGCGTTGTCGCCGCCGTGGTTGGCCAACACCGGCACTCTTGCGTGGTTGCGCTTTTGACCAATGAGACCAGGTTAAACTTAATATCCTTGTGGTTGTGGATAAAATGTTGTTATTAATGCTTTGCCAAATCTAATTTTTACATAATTTGCTTTTTAAGTTCCCTTGCTAGTTAACATTTCGGGAAACCTAGTGCTCGACTTTGTCTTCACAACTAGGATTGTACAATAGTCATGTACTTTAGAACAGCAAATTGCAATAGAACTTCATTGCTGACCATGAATTGATAAGAGCCTTATCATACCCGCAAAGCTTGATAGGAATTTTAGTAGTTCTATTTAACCTTTTGTACAGGACAAGTGAAAGTCTTTTGAATTTGTTGTTGAAATGGAGGACAAATCACTCCAATTATTTAAAAGGAAAGTTTCTGTGATTCTTCTATCCAGTGTGCTACAGAATATATCATGAAATCTCTGTAATTTCTGCTGTGTATTAGTTTCTCGTTTTCACCCTCAGTTCCAGTGCATCAAGAATGCATATTTGGTAATTAGTACTGTCGCGCCATAGGCATGCTTACTTTATGCACAAATATCATGATGAATTATCAGCATAACTGTAGATGCCACAGCTATATGTGGTGCGGTTTTCAGTTAAAGTTTGTCGCATTGCATAATGTTGACGGCAACTGTAGGAGTTGTATATGATCTTGTCTCCTTAAAACTTTCTTGCCTAACACTAGTCTCTACAACATGAGTTTGAACATCCATTTCCAATTTTTATGAATATACTTGTTCAAAGAGAAAAGTTGAAATTTAAGTCAAAGGAGACAGCCAATCTCACGAGCAGTGGAACCATTCTATTCATATTGTTATGTGATCATACGAAAGGTATCTTGCAGCCTCATATCTAGTTATGGGGTGATCCTAGAGATTCATGAAGGGAAAATATATGTTAGATTAGGCCTAGTTGTAAATAGGTAGTGAACAGCCATCTGCACAATCCTAATTTGATCGTAATCATGTGCTAACGATATTTTTTGCTTAAGGTGCAGGAAATTTACCTATAATTGGAGATATTTTAATGTGCTGGTGAAGTTGGTAACTTAGTTCCCGGATATGTTCGAAAAATTTAATCACAGAAGAAATCAGAGCCAGCGTGCCGTCCAACGTGACGGTTGTTAGGTCTTTATTGTATGTAATTATGACAAAGATGCAGAGAATCTGACATACTAGTGAGATGAAGAAAGAAAATCTAGCTGGCAGATTACATGCGTCCTTCACCAGTGCCACTTTGCCGAGAATCTCGCGTATGTCCGACCTGCCATATTGTCATTACCTGCATGTTTTGCCACCGGAATTCTTAAAGTGAGTGGAAATACTGCATCGCTCTGTCTATATAAATGTCTTTGTAGGCATTTGTATATGCATCTACATTGAGTTCTGCAAGTTCTGCTGGTAAGTGCTTGTGCTACTTAGAATTTCTTTTCAAAATCATTAGGGCAGGTTTCTTTTCATAGATTTGCTCCCTTAATGCATTTTTCTGATCCTCCCAAAAAAAAATGCAGGTACATCTCCATTCAAATTACTTCTTTTTTGGTAGTCGTTGCACTTTGCAGGTTGGATGTAGTATAGATACCTTTTCTGCAATTCTTTTGATGAATTAGTACGGTTTTCAGATGGAAGTTCCGTGCTCATTTATAAGTCATGATCTAGTGCACTGCTCAGGAAGGGGATCTTACCCCTTTTTTTGGTTTTCTTTTATACAGAGGTTTTCTCTTTTGTTGATTGTTTCTTTTTTTTTTGTCATTTTCATCATCAGCAAGAGTATTGATTGCATGTAATGAACTGTGCTTAAATTAAGCTCGTTGGTTTTTTCTTGGATGTTGGCTATGGAAAACCACTGAGGCTGATTATTTCTTGCCGAATAACTAGATCTTCTGCCAGTTGGCTAAACATTCTATCCCGTTAAATCAATGAAACTTCCTTTAACTTGATTCCTGTGGCAGACACTATGTTCATCTGACCGGCAAATTTTTGTTTACCACCAGTATTTCCAACTTAATGCTACACATTTTCTTATTTTAATTGATGTGCTCTCAGGATTTTCAACCTGGAGAAATGACACCTGCAATTGATTCTCCTGTCGATGGAAACTTGGATGGAGAGTTTGAGTCCGTATTGCCCATTTTTAATCTTAGGAACAGGCTATCTGCACTTGTAATCGATAGCAGCATCTCTTGCCGACTGATCCAGAAAGGACTCCTCCGACACTATGGCGTCCAGACAGAGGATGCCGAAGACGGGCTGGCGGCTCGTAATCTCATAGCCAAACGTTCAGACCCGTTTGACCTCATACTCATTGACAATTCACTTCCATCCATTTATAATGGGCATGATGTAATAAGTTTTCCCTAGCAAGATCAGGTTGAATTATTTGATGTTCATCTGCTGATTTACATTTTAACATGTTCATCATTCTGACATTTGATAGACTATTCGAGCATTGAGGGGGATGGGGATCACTTCGAAAATAGTTGGAATGGTTATCTGCTGGTGTGCAACAGTCAGGGAGGACCGCATGTGTGGATGTGCCCCTGCTATACGAGAAGTTTTGGATGCTGGAGCATCTGAGGTGATATTCAAGCCTGTTTCACCGGGCACGCTGGTGGCAATCCTGAGGGACCTTGATAACCAGTTCTGAATCAATGTGATAGAGGACTCTGCTGCATATGCCAAGACAACAAACAATGCTGCCTTTCCATTTTCCGTCTGGCCTTTTAGTTTTTCTTACTGTTTTAAATTTCTGTTGTCTGCTTCCGGATGTTTGAGTCTGTGTTGGTGAGGCCTAGTCTCTTGGCTTTTCATCATTACTGTAGTTGTTGCAGCAATAATAATGGCATGAATGTTCTTAGATCCTGTTTGGTATATTTTCAATTGTTTTTCTCGTTTCTTCCTCAGCCCCCGGTAGATTGAATGTATCAATCCATTGGAGATAAAGGTGTAATGTGCTAATATGTACTGCATCCATTCTTAATTCCTATAGACCGCAGGTTTTTGGCCTTTTACATTACTGGAAAACAATTTTCAGTATGGGAAAAAGGTTTTTAACATCGGCCATTGAGCTAAAATTATGGAATTTACACCCAGAAGGATCACTTCAACAGATGGAAGTTACAGGGAGACGTATATAAAACAAAGTGAAACCAAACAAGGTAAAAGAGAGAGATATGACGTCAAATGACAAGATGTATAGTTGTTGCAAATTGGTCCAGTCAAAAGAAGTTAACTTTTTAAGGTAAAAGGTAGCCTCTTGGTAAGATTCTCAGATCGATTGTGGTGACCACCAACCAACTTTGATCTTTTTGGAAAAAGCTCAAGTGAGAAAATGTCTGCAAGTCTAAAACAGAAATATGATGGATTATGCTTCAAGACAGATCTTTGGTGAAAGTTTACATCAAAGTCCTGTGTGCAAATCTATCATCACCTTTGGCTTTGTATTTAATTAAAAGACTAATCAAGCGTCTGTTAGTCACTTCCATCCTAACTTTTTATTTTGACTGGGCAAAAGCCTGCTAGTGCTAACAATTTTGGTCTCATGATCAATAAGCCAATTTTCACCCCATGTACCAACGCAAAAGACACCAACAACGGTGAAAAGTTAGCTGTATTTTCATTCGTCTTTAGCTGATGCAAAATGGCTTTAAAATCTTGAGAATAATTATCATTGCTTAGTATTTTAGCAACAGTTGTGGATTGACTCGAATCACATGTACAAATGACAGAGAGAAATCCCATCTCCAACATCCACACCACCCTGCAAACTGAATATTTTCAGTACCAAAGTATCCAGACAAAGATTAATTGAGCTATGATCTCCAAAGAAAAAACAGGGTTGATGCCTAGTTATTTAGCATTCACTTCAAGTTAGTCTTATGAATTATGTGCGCTAGGGGAGTTTTTCCCGTTTTATATATTGGCAACTGTGTGTGGTTTTTGTGGAACAGATTCCGGTTCCCTTTTTTAAAGAAAAAAGAAATCTTTGAACAGAAACACTTGGCGTTCTGCAGATTCTATTCGAACAACACAATTTATGCGTCAAATAAGAGTGTTTGTGTTAATAACACTATGAAGATACTGACAGAAAATATAATTAATAATGTGGGCGGTTGTCACACTTTACAAGTGTGACCCACCGAGTCACGGAGAGATTAGTTCGACACTGATATCATAATAATTAATTACTGATGTGCGACTTTTAACCACACTAGAGCAGATAGCATGCTAGATTGTGTACTGCTCCTACTAAAGGTGTATGTACCCTTAATCTGATGACAATCTGATGCACCAGATTGTGCTTCAGATTTAACCAGAAACTGATTGTGCTTCATTTACGAATTTATAAGAAAATCTAGGGAGAAAATACTGGATATTGGATTCCCAGTGCCCACAATCAAAATGATGTAAAGTCTGGTGATCTTTTTTTTCTTTGAATTTTGGAACTTTCTGTTTATTGAGTAAAATTAGTGCGAGTGGTAAAGTGAAAAGGAGCATAAGACAGACTAATCAGGCTGTAAAATATCAAGTCATAATCTTAAATTTGTACTGCCACCCATTTTCTGCAAAAATTTTAAAGATTCCACGGAAACTTCTTTATTATGAGTATCACCATTTAAGGATAAAATCACCTACCAAAGATTTTATGATTTGCAACACAATCTAAGGGATATCTTCCATATCTGAGTACAATTATTGAGTGTCATGGCTGCTCTTTAAATTGGAATTCTGTCAGGGGAAGGGTCTCATATCATTCTATTCCTGCTTAAGGCCATTTGTGAAATCGCTGAGACTTGGCTCACAGTTCATCATTCTGGTTAGTATTTCTTCCTTTCAAGCCCTTACTCAAAGTGCAGATGAATCATGTGTTAAGCCTACTAGTACCACTGTCTGTGTCAAGTCCACATGACGCAAACAAGTCAAATGCTTTTCTTGTTTCCATGTGGTGCAAAATGCATAGCATTTTCAAGAAACTCCATTTTGTTAGTAAAATGTCGCCAAGCCTGAAGCTTATCTTGGGAATTGGCCTTAAGGTCCGAAGTTGCATGACTCGCAGCAGAGAGATGCATGCACTTGGGTGTAGTGTCACATTCCTTTCCCTTATTAACCAAACACATTAACATGCCCTCTGGACCCCATTTTTTTTTATTTAAAAAAAAAAGTCTCTGAATCACTAACGGATATAGCCCTTACTATTACTTTTGCTTCTATAAATATTCTTTTTCCTTTGTGAACCAGAGTTGCATGCTTGCATTGCAGGTTGGTCTTTGGAGTTTCAAGCTATAATAATAAGCAGAGAAAACAAGATGTGCACGAGTGCAATTACAAGTCTGAGGCAGAATTCTGGAACTAAAATAACTGCACTGGTTGTGGATGATGACACCACAATCCGAGTCATTCACCAGAGACTACTAAAGAATCTGGGAATTGAAAACCAGGTGGCCAAGAATGGCCAAGAAGCTGTTGACATTCATTCCTCAGGCAAATATTTTGACCTCATCATTATGGACATGGATATGCCCATCCTGAATGGCATCGAGGTACGCTCATTTGTTCATCATCACACGCCATATATATATATATATATATCTTACCAGTCACTAGTATAATTAATAATGTCATTGCGCAGATGATTTAGTGAAAATAGAATAAATGTTCTTCTTGGAATCTAATGCAGAAAAGTTGACTATTCCACTGATATTTATTGCAGGCAACCAAGAAACTCCGTGCAATGGGGATACATAGCATGATTGCAGGGGTGTCATCACGTTCCATGGAGGAAGAAGTACAAGAATTTATGGAGGCAGGACTAGATGATTACCAAGAAAAGCCATTGACTACTGCGAAGCTTATCACCATCCTGCATAAGTTCTCCAGTGCCTAACTTTGATAGATTAAGACATGAGTCGTAGAGAAGAATTATAAGTAACCAGCTTCTCTTAAATTTTCATCCAGTGTAAACCATGTAGTATAATGCAGTAATTGCATATATATGAATATTGAATGTACTGCAGTAGTTTCTTCTATTTAACAGAACATGGCACACATATCCAGGTCCTAACATTTCCTGCTTTCCTGTCTCAATAAATGGACATATAACAACATACGAACTCAAGTATGGTGCAAATTAAGTTTGACCAAATCTAAAAAAGATTAGTTATGTTTTAGGAAGACTTTGCAATTCCTTCTCGGCCAGTATCTAGAATTAAAATGTAGGTTTTGAGAATCATCCGTCTTACTTTTGAACCCAAGTTCAAACTTTGTCCCCTAAACTGGGAAATGTGGTCATGGACAAACTACTGCAGGTTTACAATCCACCCACCCGGATAACCGAGGGCTCATAATTGATATTTTTTTTTGTGATAACTATCACTATGTGATTTTTTTTTTTTAATCTGCAGTGCCATGTGCACATGTAGTATGACAAGAAGATAGTCATTCATTTGCAAATTGCAGCACTAGAGGTGGTCTGTTACTTCTTCATGCGCTTTTGTTTTCGATAGTACCAAGTTGATCTTTGCAGTTTGCACCATTTCATTCATGAATCACGTCAGTTATCTTCAATCGTATAAAATGGTCTATCACGTCAACTTTGATTCTAATTAAATATCAAATCTATTGATATCCTACCACTCGCGACCCTGCCACCTCTCCCTGTCTCAAGCCTTTCTCTCATGGGAAGTTTTCTTCTCCTTCTTTCGTACCAACAATTAATGGAGTTATTGTGTGCAGTTTCATAACGAAATGTGCACTTCGAATTAATAGAGAAACTCGATTTAGAAGCTTTGGAAGAGGACATTTTCCACAAGATAATTTTTCTCTGAACAATATCCGAGTATTTTATATATTTTACAAGCTTAATAAGAATAACTCACAGTCGAATTTACCATCACATGAGTTTTTTTTCTTGTCCACGGCTGGCACACTTGACTATGATTGAGGTTCTTTTACAAGCATTAGGATTCCAACTCAAAATTTTTTTTTACTTTCGCAGTCGTGTCTTAGGCCAATCCATCTTTAAAGATAACAACGAACTCATCATAATTTCTTTTTTTTCTTTCGCACTGATGTCCTAGATCAATTCATCTTTAAGAATAACAAGGAACCCAGACTAACTAATCAAGCTCATGGCATGATTTGAACTTAAAATCTTAGTTAAACAAATAAAATTACGGGACCCGTATTTACTACAAAACTAAACTTTTTTTTTTTTTTGCCATGGAAATAATAGCTACTAGTAAATACGTACGTGCTAGGCTCTTTGATCCTATTTCCTCACAATCCACCAAGCCTAACCTTAGGTCTAGGCCGGCATCATTAACGAAATGACTGATCAAACATGAGAGTCAATTACTCAAAGGTGGTCCTTTCCCTTACCTTTTTAGCTACTAGCTATCCCGGTAGCTTGTCTGACAAAAAGTTAGCTATCCCCCCTTAATTGTTCTCTTAACACCAATAGAAGGAAAAGTAATGGATGACATGATACCGTACAATCTAACATAGGTGATTAGTTCTATGTCGTCATCAGCTTGCTAATATTGAGAAGAGAACAAAAAAGAGGTAACCAGCAAAACGAGTAAATTTCCACATAAAAGGTTGTTAACCACATATGTTGCCAATGCCAACTATAAAGCCAAAAGCACAAAATATTTCAAGATTCTTTGCGTGCTCTTTTTAAAGACTCATCACCGATTCTCTCCAATGCATGCTTAATTTCTCATAAACTTTGGACATTTTTTTTTTTTCCTCATAAACTTGAACAATAATATATATAAAAAAAAAAAAACAAAAAAAAGTAATCCATCCTGAGAAAATCCAAGCCCAATAATCTCCACGAAAAATCAGGCCCATTGAGTTCTCGCCCAATTGGCACAGTCCACACCGCACCAAAGCTAGGAAACCAAATGATAGGCCCATATATCTTATCAGCCCAAAACAAAACTCCTCGTCCAGTGCCGTGTACTTCCCTGCAAGCCCAGCCCAAAGGAATAAGGATCCGACCGAAACTCCAGATCCCGTGTCCTCCGGATGACTGCCTTACCGCCCACACAAAACCCTAAACCCTAACTCAAAACCCAGCTTTCTAGATCCTTCTCTGTTCTCTCCCTCTTTAAAGTTAAACCCTTTCCTGTTCTGCTAACTCAAAACTCGACCCCTTTTTCCTCCATCCCTCTATCTCCTAAAAAACCAGTCCTCGCAGCATAAAAGACACAAAATCATGCATCGCTTTGCCTCTGGCCTAGCATCCAAAGCCAGGTGCCTAAAGATTTCGCCTTTTGCTCTTAGTTTTGTCCAGTTCCGTTAGAGTCGTATCCTTTTGTTTCTATTTCCTAGGCCTCTCTCATTGACTTCTAATTTGGGTTGCATTTCTTTTTCTGTTACTAGGTTGGCTGGCAAGACTACCCAGCAGGTGATTTGGTGATTTTGTTGTCGTTATTATGATTATTATAATTTGTGAATGAAATTGTCAATTCTGTTGGTTTTGTTCTGCGGGATGTGTTTGCAATCGAGCTGTTTGGTTTTAAGTTCGTTTGCTTTGGGGTGGAATTCAGGTTGGTAGTAGGTTGGCCTGGACCAGAAACTATGCCGCTAAAGACATCAAATTTGGTGTGGAAGCTCGCGCATTGATGCTTAAAGGAGTTGAAGACCTCGCTGATGCTGTTAAAGTCACCATGGGGCCTAAAGTGAGTGATCTTAGCATCCATTAATTGGTTGATCACATGATTCTGCTCTCTTCCCTTGTTTTTACTGTGTAACTTTTACTGTTTCTGAGAGCAATTTTTTTGCATATTCTATCATTCTGTTTATATTCTTAACGAATCTTTGTTGGGGCTCTCTATAGGGGCGCAATGTAGTTTTGGAACAAAGCTGGGGAGCCCCTAAAGTTACAAAAGATGGTGTTACTGTTGCAAAAAGCATTGAGTTCGGAGATAGAATTAAGAACATTGGTGCAAGCCTTGTAAAACAGGTTGCTAACGCTACAAATGATGTGGCCGGGGATGGTGAGGACTCCATATGGCAATTCAGTCTTCCTTATTTCATTTTCTGATGCCTATTTTCTTCTTCATTCCTGTTTATATTGAATGTTTGATTGGTGTTCGCAGGAACTACATGCGCGACAGTCCTCACCCGAGCTATATTTGTAGAAGGTTGCAAATCTGTGGCTGCCGGAATGAATGCCATGGACCTGAGACGTGGGATTTCAATGGCAGTTGATGCTGTTGTGACCAATTTGAAGAGCAGAGCAAGAATGATCAGTACCTCTGAAGAAATTGCACAGGTTGGTGCCATTGTGTTTTTTGTCCTAATAACTTCCCCCAAAATGAAAAATGAAAATACCCTTGATTTCGATTCAACCAGCACAAAGACAGTTGGGATTTGGAATTTATTGAATTGGAAGTAAATCTAGTTAACCACGTTACTGATGTGATGGTCTACTGATAAGGTTGGAACCATATCCGCAAACGGGGAGAGAGAGATTGGTGAGCTTATAGCCAAGGCCATGGAAAAGGTTGGCAAGGAAGGTGTTATTACAATTGCTGTAAGTTCCTTTTTGAACATTTCTATTTTCTTCTTTGCTTTTAACCAATGCTTATCTCAATAGAATCTCTAGCTGGTTTGTTTTATCTCTGCATTTATATGGATCCTTATTTTATTTGGAATGTGCAAAAATTTTGGTCAAAGCAAATTCTTTTCTGTTGTTGACGAGGTCGTTACCTGAATGGATTGTTTTAGGACGGGAAAACGCTATATAATGAATTGGAAGTTGTTGAAGGGATGAAGCTCGATCGTGGCTATATATCTCCTTATTTCATCACCAATGAGAAAACCCAAAAATGTGTAAGTACTTCATAATCCTAAGATAAGTGATTCTGTTTTATTATATTCACATTTTCGAATTTATGCTTGTTATTTCATGTGTCAGTTCACTTATGTGGGTGATAATAAATGCTCTGTGCACTTTTTTTGCAGGAACTGGAAGACCCTCTGATTTTGATTCATGAGAAGAAGATCTCCAACTTAAATTCTATGATCAAAGTCTTGGAATTGGCCTTGAAGGTTAGCATTGTCGTCAGTGTATTTCGCATGCTGGTTTAGTTTTATTTTCAATTGTTGGACCAATTTGGTATTGTGTTTCTCAGAGGCAAAGACCATTGTTGATTGTTGCTGAAGACGTTGAAAGTGAAGCATTGGCAACTCTCATTCTAAACAAGCTTCGTGCAGGAATCAAGGTATTTTATGTCTTCCTCATCCAGGAAGTACCATGTTACCATAGAATAGCTATTGATGTTGAGACTTCAGATTTTTCTAACGGAATTGTGCCTTCAATTCATTGAAGGTTTGTGCTGTAAAAGCACCTGGTTTTGGAGAAAATAGGAAAGCTAGCTTGAAGGACCTTGCTGTTCTCACTGGAGGCGAGGTAGGTTAACACGGCTAGTCTTGGTCTTTCTTTTGCTTGGACTTTTTGTGAATATGTTGCACGAACTGCTATTCTTTTGTTTTGTACTTATCTTCGTTTTCTAATTTTTGTAGGTTATAACTGAAGAGCTTGGTTTGAACCTTGAAAAGGTGGGATTCGAAATGCTTGGCTCATGCAAGAAGGTAAGGGATAATGCACTTCATACTGGTGGAGATCTTATGCAGTAGACATTTTAAGTGAAGCCTTTGTTCAAATTGTAGTTTTATCGCTGTATCATTGCCTTTTCTTTTGTATTGATTTTGACTTCTTTATGTGTTCTTCACTTTCTCGTGATTTTCATGTGCTACAACTAAAGGTTACAGTATCAAAGGATGACACAATTATTCTGGATGGGTTTGGTGACAAAAAGTCAATTGAGGAGAGATGTGAACAGGTTTCCCTTGCTCCTTGGGTGAAAGCTTTTTAATTACTCTGGACTCAAGTTCTATATTCTTACCATTTATTTCTGGCATGTGGTTTTCTTAACAGTTGAGATCCACAATTGAATCAAGCACCTCAGATTATGACAAGGAGAAGTTACAGGAACGGCTTGCAAAGCTTTCTGGTGGTGTTGCAGTTCTAAAGGTCGATTCTGCTCTGACTACATTGTCTCCCATAATCTGTTGTGTACTCAACTCACTGTTGTTATAAATCTCCTTCACTGTAGATTGGTGGAGGTAGTGAAGCTGAAGTTGGTGAGAAGAAAGACAGAGTTACTGATGCTCTAAATGCCACCAAGGCTGCTGTGGAAGAAGGCATTGTACCCGGTATGATATGATGCCTGTTCTTGATGTATTTTTGTTGTAAAAAATTGGGTCATGACGCCCTTTTGTCCACGCAGGTGGTGGTGTTGCACTTCTTTATGCTTCCAAGGAGTTGGACAAGTTGCACACTGCTAATTTTGATCAGAAGATTGGCGTTCAGATTATTCAGAATGCTCTTAAGGTTTCAATCTTCTATACCCTAATCCAATTTTCATTCCAATCTTTCCAAAGTTGAATATTTTTCTAGTTTGTGAAAACTGTCTCTAGTTCAGTTTGATTGGTGTGGCAAGTTTCTTTTTCTTGGTCACTTTGTCTTTATGCTCTCAGATGAAAATACTACAATGTGCATGTTTAAACTATCTTGTGTTTCATTTCTGAACCTTCGACCAATTTGCTTGTAGATGCCTGTTCAAACCATTGCTGCCAATGCTGGAGTAGAGGGTGCAGTTGTTGTTGGCAAGCTACTAGAGCAGGACAATCCTGACCTTGGCTATGATGCTGCCAAAGGTAAGTCATTTATTTTTTCTAAGCGTTGTTGAAGAGACATCATGATCATCTTTGGGATCGCAGTTATTGATTTCTTACTTTGGTTTGATCATGTTTCTCCCTATTCATGCCAGGTGACTATGTGGATATGGTGAAGGCAGGGATTATTGACCCACTCAAAGTCATTAGAACAGCTTTGGTAGATGCCGCAAGGTATGAGACATCTTGTTAAGAACTCATCTTTACAAACATTAAATTTAAATCAAGAATTAAACAGCATATCATTATTATCTGTGATACAGTGTGTCCTCATTGATGACCACAACTGAGGCTGTTGTTGCCGAACTTCCCAAGGATGAGAAGGAAGCTCCTGCTGGTCCGGGCATGGGAGGGATGGGCGGGATGGGTTATTAAAACTTTGTTCCACCCTCACCTGATATTGATACTGTGATTACAATTTTCTGACAGAAAAATCATATTTTGTTTATTTACTACTTTTAGAGCTAAGTTTTTGTCAATTCCATAGCTTAAGCAGGCAAAATCCATTTTTGCTTCTCAAATCTGGTTGTCTCCTTTTTAGTACCTGTGTAAACCCCCAAGTTACTGGGGTTCAAGGGTCCATTTTTTAGGAGCCAGTATTAGGTCTGGCCGTGCACTTATGGAAGACATGGTCGGCAGCACAGTCCTTTGATTGCAAATGAAATCTTATTAGTCAGAGTATGTAATTGATAATAAAGCCCTTAAATCTAGTTGGGCCACAACAATGATGATTGGCTACATGCTTTATGCATTCCATCCAAATCCTTGCTTCGATTTGATCAGAGATGTTGAACATGCTGGATACCGTGACTAATAATTTTAATTTAAAGCGATGTTAAAATAAATTCCTCTAGAAATTGTTGAAAAAATTTATTTAGATTGTTATAAATCAATAGGATTTGAGTTGAAATTTGGGAGAAGAAGAAATCATGGAGAAGAAAAGGGATTTGAGAGGAAGAGCATGAAACGTGTCTCATCTTGTTTTACCCGATTTTTCCCATATTTCATTCTCCATCACTTTATTTCTTATACAAACATATATATAATAGTAGAGAGTATGTATACAGTATGTATAACAATGACATACATACATGTATAATACAATATTTATAACACTCCCCCCTTGTATGTCATTGTGTTGATGGGTAGAATACGCTTTGGGGATACTGCCTCATTAAAAACCTTACCAAGAAAAACCCAGTGGGATAAAAACTTGGTGAAGGAAAAAAGAGTGCAGTTCGTATTCTACTCCCCCTCATTTTGGCCTCCATTGATTGCTTGATGTCGTTGTATGCCAATTCGTCCTTGTCAGCTTCTGGTGACGTGTATTATGTCTGATCACTTTTGGATACTTCATCACTTCAATTTGGCAGAGTTAGCAGCATAATCTTCATAATTTTATCGTCGGAGCGTCTATCTTCCCATCTTGCTTTTGTAGGCCCGATAACATAGCAACTTCATGTGTAAAATTGTGGCAGATGTCTGGTTGTGCAATGTGGATTAAATGGGGATGAGCATCTGCAAAACCAACTCTTTTTCTTCGGGTTTACAGGATTCACATCGCATTTTTTTTATTCCCCGAAGATAAGGGCAAATCCACATCTTGCCAACAGACTTAAGTCATAAGCTTCAGGCTTTATTCTCTTAGCAATACATATTGGACTTCGGCAGGATACTCCTGGACCAGTCTAATACCACGGTATTTAGAAACCTCTTCTGGAGTTCCAATCACTAAACATATCATCATAAGCAATGATGAATTCATGCATGTATTTTATGCATACCCATATTGGTTTAAACCATGTAAAAATCAATATAATTTCACTTTGTAATTTCCCAGGAATTTGTTGCTTCGGGCAACTTGGATCCTTCAGGGATCTTCATGATTTATGGATCCATAATAATAGGCTGTAATAGCATTCACTAGATGCATTTCTAATACGTTTCATATACTGCCAGACATATCAAAATAATTGCATCCACCACAGGGGAGTATATCTCCTCATAATTAATACCTGGTCGTTTGGATAAAACTTTGTGCCATAAAACCGTGCTTTATACCTCATATTCTTTCCCCGCACAAATTTCCATTTTATGACCAGTTGAATTTTACACCTTTTGGTGTACGGACTACAAGTCTGAAAAACTTCTCGCTTCGGGCGAGTCCAATCTCTCGCTTCGGGCGAGTCCAATACAGCCTTAATTGTATTTCTATATTTTGGCCAATTATACTGTGCCTACATTCGTCAATGTATGTTCATGATCCTCATTTCATTTAGCGCTATATATTAAATAAGACAAATATTCCGTCGACGGTTATTTTTACATCGGTTCCATCTTATTTCTGACACTGTAATTGAGATCTCACCATATTTATTTATTTCAGGTACCTGAGTTACTTCTGGAAATTTTATCAATTGTGTCAGAGAATCAAACTCTTCTGGAGGATTTTTAATTCAAACCTCTACTGGAGGTCTTATTTTCTCACTGGGCCATCTTATCACTTTTGCTCCTTTTTCTCTATCGAGAATCTCTTTTGGAACCGAGTATAATCCATATGGATTCATTTGCATACTTATATTGTTCTTCAGGAACATCAAAACAGGAGCATTTGCAGCTGGTATATAGTCACATAAAATAAATATGTCTGGCAAATGACTTACTAATCTTTTTGCAAATGAATCATTTCTTAGAACTTCAGGTTCATACTAATATTCGAGGATCAAAAATTAAATATTGATAAGTCATTTCAATAATTTCTTGATCCAGCTGCTTATTTTCTCTCCCCTTGAAGTTGGGTAAAACATCAACTAATAAGCAAATATTGCTATAAATGAATCTCCAATCCCCTGTCATAGGTTTCAATTATCTTTATAATATATGGAGATACATATCCAACATAGATTCCCAATCTTCTTTAAGGGACCAATTTCACAACCCTGTGGTGGAGCATTATATAACTCAAGGTCCGAAGATGGGAGATACTATGTATGTGACCATTAATTAATTAAATGGGGGGGGTTCTTATAACATCATGTTGGCTTAATGCACAGTGTTGCTGCATATAAAATATCAATTTCTCAAGCAATAATATTTCATCAAACAGTCGTGCAATCAATTGTCAATGTTCCCCCAGATTTGTTTGGGTTTATTTCCAATGATATACAGTCTCTTATTGATGAAATATCCCAGCATTATCTAGACATATAGTCTAGTAACATAAGTAGGGACATGTGCCCGCAAGACATGTGCCCGCAAGTGGCATAATAAGTGCGCACTTATGCCAACTTGCGTCACACAATAAACCATCTAGTCGATGCATCGTAAAAATTACCTAGATGGTTAACACCGCGGATTGATCAGTCCGCGTTCATGTCCCTGAATTATTCTTAAACTTGCTGGTGATGCTAGGCCATTCTCATCTTAGGAAGGCCGTATAATAAAATTTTGCAGCAAACAAACATATGAAAATTTATTGATTATAAAAACTTCTGGTTTTTCAATCAATGATCAAAACAAATTTTTTTTTGTGCATCATAATTGAACCGGGATGGCCCATCCGGTCATGCCAAATAATAAATCCATGAACCAACTTCAAGTTGGTGCCAGCTTCAGGCTGCGCAAGCTGTGTATTTAAACACTTCAAATTGCTAACTCCAGGTTAGTGCATTCTTTGGGCTATTATGTAACAGCTTCAGGTTGTTGTGTGCAAGCTTCAGGCTGCTATGTGCTATTCTAAAACATAATATAACTTGTGCTCTTCCGGAGCTTAGATATATACTCTACTAAAGTATAGTGAAATATTACGCTCTTCTGGAGCTTTAATATATACTCTTCTAGAGTATGGTAAACTTGTGCTCTTCTAGAGCATATTAATTTTCTTGAGATTGTACTATCATTGTTACTTATGAATAATTTCCGTTTATTAAATACGGAATATGTCACTGCATTGTCTTCAGGACAAATGCCCGAGTCAACGATAATTTTATGTTCACATTAAAATTTAACAGTAATAACATGCATAAAATAAACATAATGTAATAAATATAACAAATAAAATTGGACATAAAAATAAAATCATTCAATATTAGTTTGTACCTTCAGGGTAGATTTTCCCTTTAGGGACATTTGATAACCATATACTCAATGCCTTATTATAAGGTTTGTTAAAGCACATGTATGAGAACAATTTCTTATTTTGAATGTTCTCCTGTTATGGATCCGTTAATGCAATCATAATATGCAACATTAGCTTTTACATTATTATCTTATTTATGCCCACATGCACAAATAATTATACTGTCTTATTCGCTTCAGGGATCCATAATAATATCTTTTATTTCCGGGGGTGTTTGTACTCTTCAAGAGTATATTCTCTTCCAGAGCGTATATGATCTTCTAGATCATATTAAAACATGCGTTCTTCAGGAACGTATTCGAATTTATGCTCTTCTGGAGCGCGTTAATCTTTTTCTCATTTCGAGATATCATATATTATATTGACATCCACACATATAAATAATTCTCCCCCTGTGGATGTCAATTGGCATTGTCTTCATGACTAATGCATTGAGCCATTATACAATACAAGATACAAGAAATAATTGTAAAGTACTTAAAATAAAATAAATTGCAATGCGTAATAATTGAAACTGAACATAAAATAAATTGAATATAAAATAAATTGCACATTCAGGGTAAACAAGTATAATATCAATATCCATCTTCATGATGGTCATACAATATCCATCTTCTTGATGGTTATACAATGTCCACCTTCTGGTGGTTTATGTTTTTATTCTTAATTTTCCTTTTGAGGGATCTGCAGGATCTTTTGAACGGTAAGACTTCGAGTCTTCGTTGTATCTTCCTTTATTGAGTCTGCTGGACTCTTATATTTAGTCTACCAGACTATTTAGTCTAACAAATTTCTTCCAGAAATTTTGAGGGTCTTAAATTCAAATATCATAATTTAATAAGTAAATGCTTAATTAAAATAAATAAGCAAGGGGCCTATAATAAATTACCCCAAGTAAAATAAATGACAGGAAATTAAATGATGGGCCTAGTATGAGCCCATATTAAGCATAAAATTAAAGGCAAGGTAATTAAATACAATGGGCCCTTTGATAGCCCAATTAAAAATAAATGCCTGAAAATTAAATGCGATGGGCCGTTTTATTAATTAGCCCAATAAAAATTAAATTGCTGAAAAATAAATGCAATGGGCCTATAGCGAACCCAATAAAAATTAAATTTCAGCAAAATAAAGGCGATGGGCCTTATACGAGCCCAATAAAAAAAATATAAAGAAATAGGCGGCTTAGCCGGCCATTATGGGCCTTTCATGAGCCCAAATAAAGTATAAATAAAATTAAAACATAAATTTAAATGCAGTGGGCCTTTTAATAGCCCAATCGGAATTTAAATAAAAACAAAAAATATGCTTACTCGATAAATCTTTCAGCAATAATACATATAATATATATTACTAATATCCGGTTACTATTCCGGTATGTATATGCCATTAGCCTTCTGGGCTTGGCGGGGAAAAACCCAAGGCGTCAGATTTCGATCGAACACTTCGGGGTTCGTCGGATCGGCCAAAAACGCTATTCACGGTTGCTAGATCGGTCAAAATTACTATTCATGGTCGTCGGAAATTTCTATTCACGGTGCCGGATCATTTTTTTTTTTTTTTGCCGAGGCATCAAAATTCCGGCCAAACGCTTTTGGGTTTGCCGGATTCCGACCAAAAACATTATTCACGGTTGCCCCAATCGTAATAAAAATAAGACATAAATTAAATAGAAACAAGGCATAAAATAAAATCATAAGTAAAATTAAATTAACCAATTATTTAATTATAACCATTTTAAATCCGGTCCGTTAGGTATGTATATGGGCCAAAGGCTCGGGATTTACCTAAAGTTTCGTTTTCCGGCTCGCCGGAAATACTGTTCACGCCGAAAACACTGTTCGCGCCTCGCCGGAAAACACTGTTCACGCTTCGCCGGAAAACACAGTTCACGCTCCTCCCAATTCAGCCAATTCCCTGTTTACTACTACTTACCAAACAAACACACACAAGCCACGACTCCAAACAAAGTGCAAAAATCAACACATAAACACTAAGCCACCATCAAATTAATGATTTATTTTACAATATAATCTAATATAAGTTTTGGATCCTAGGGGGCTTGCCCCCTTGCCCCTTGGATCCGCCCTTGAGTTTCTGCTTTGGGGGTGGTTTAAAGCATTGGTGGTTCACCCGAGTCGTGCAATCGAAAGAAAATGATATGAGAAAATAAGGATTTAAATGGGAAGATATAGAAAATAGAGAAAAAAAATGGAAGGAAATGAAGGAAAAAAAAAAAGGGGGGGGGGGGGGGGGGGGGATCGGCTTCCCTGTGTGTGGTGGCGGTCCTCTGCAACGGTGGCTTCATCGTGGTGGAAGGGAGAGAGCAAGTCACGGCGTCGGCGCCGTGGAGAAGGAAGGTTCAGTAGGCCTTCATCCGGTCGTCGGCGACGCGTCGATTGGAAGATGGCGAAGGGGCTGCGGGTGGACGGCATGAAGCACGCGACCCGACTTGAGGAGGCGTGACCCGTCTCGGCTGCGGCGGGCGACATGGACCACGGCGGGCTGCAGCAGGGCGGCGACGACCTCGGCTGGGCGGCGGAAGAACAGTGGGGTGAAGGCAGACCCGGCTTTGGCAGCAAACGGGTCCGGATCCGCCTTTAGTACCTGTGTAAACCCCCAAGTTACTGGGGTTCAAGGGTCCATTTTTTAGGAGCCAGTATTAGGTCTGGCCGTGCACTTATGGAAGACATGGTCGGCAGCACAGTCCTTTGATTGCAAATGAAATCTTATTAGTCAGAGTATGTAATTGATAATAAAGCCCTTAAATCTAGTTGGGCCACAACAATGATGATTGGCTACATGCTTTATGCATTCCATCCAAATCCTTACTTCGATTTGATCAGAGATGTTGAACATGCTGGATACCGTGACTAATAATTTTAATTTAAAGCGATGTTAAAATAAATTCCTCTAGAAATTGTTGAAAAAATTTATTTAGATTGTTATAAATCAATAGGATTTGAGTTGAAATTTGGGAGAAGAAGAAATCATGGAGAAGAAAAGGGATTTGAGAGGAAGAGCATGAAACGGGTCTCATCTTGTTTTACCCGATTTTTCCCATATTTCATTCTCCATCACTTTATTTCTTATACAAACATATATATAATAATAGAGAGTATGTATACAGTATATATAACAATGATATACATACATGTATAATACAATATTTATAACATAGATAATATTATATAGTAATTTGTAAGAAACTTAGCAATAAGCACAAAAATGTGCTTACTACCGGTCGTCTCCTAGTGCCGTGCCGGGGGAGCAGAGTACCATTAAGATTTGGGTCTTGATAAGCCCACTTCGTTTCCACTCTTATTGGGCCTAAATCCTGGGCTACCACTCTTGGTGAAGTTTGACGGCCCATTTTTCTGAATCAGTATTGGGCCTGGCTGAGGATTAACGGGAAGATTCATGAAATATACAATTACCCAGAAAACCCGTCCGGGGCCTAAAACAAAAAGAAATTCGCGTGGGGCTACAATAATGGCTTAGCACATAATGCAATTCCCAAATCTGAAATCCTTGTTTGGATTTGGACAGTGGCATTAAAGATACGATGCACATGACATGGTAATACTAATATATATAAAGCATAAGATGCTGTACCTGTACCTCGTAATATTTGATCTCTAGTACTACTGTCACACGATTGCAGAAGAGACCGGGCAAAATGGCCAGAAAGAAGCCACTCCTACAACCATTTTATATGGTAATAACATGGAGGACCAGTCCAATATAATTGTAGAGCACACTTACATAGCTCTGGGTGCAAATTAAAGGTGGTGGTTGTACAAGACAGCAACAGAGAGAAAATAAAATAAAATAAATTATTTTTTTAAAAAATTAGAAGTTGGATCTTTGTGCTTCTATTTTTGGGGGGGATGAGCCCATTTGAAAGGAGACATTTGAGGTTATATCTGGTGCGGTGTCTATCCAATGATTGTGTAGCCATTCACTGTCAGTTTGACATTAAAAATCGATATCCTAATTTGCAACTTGCTAGGTTATCTGTTGGATCTGTCCCTGGACAACAACTTTATGTGCCCCTCCTTTTTCATCACTTCTCCCACAGTATTATTATTATTATTATTTTTTTTTTTAACATTGGAAACTTTCTGCCTGATGGTGATGCTACAGTCACCCTCTTTACTTTCTGATCATTGTGTCTAATCCATAAGATAACAATGTCCTAGTTTTTACTATCTAGTACCCCAAGCAAATGATTAGTGTTTACAGGAGCAACAAGTTCAGGGAATTGGATGCTTTGTCCGCGTATGTTTTGACTGCCCTTTCTTACCTCTGAATTTGTAATTTTATTATAATCTTAAAATATTGAACTGAAAGAGATCAGTCAAAATATTTTTGGTTCTATTGGTCATATTGTTAAAAGGATGGGAAATTAAAGAGAGTTAAGTATCTTCAGTCCTACCAGCTGAAATTAACGTATAGTCAACAATAATTATAAAAACTATAAAAAGGATAATAAAATTTATATGATTAAGGAATATGATTAATGTTATAAAACGTGTACAGAAATGTGGATGTCACGATGTATTACCCACCCTCTTTCTGTCTTTTTCTTTTAATCATGGCTATATAAGCCATCCCCTCTTGTTTTTCCCGGTGAGTGAAAATGAATGATAGCCACTGCCCAGTTTCCTGCTCTCCTTCCCATCTCCTGCCTCTTCTACCATCTTCATATCACTGTGTTAAATATCAAATTCATAACACGTTATCAGCACGAAGAGCTCCTACCCGAGAAGATGAAAAACCAAAGACGAGTCTAGCTTGCTGTTTCTGCTCGTGTTAAAGCTCGAAAAAAAGAGAAGAAAACAGAAACGAAAAATGAGGAAGAAGATGAACAGCTCATCCACCCCTCGGCACTGTTCACGCCGAATCACCCCGGACCGCCACTCGTCGCACCACCACCACCACGGTCCTCCCCGTGCCGTCGCGACTTCGCCGCCATCCTCTCCCGTCGGATTCCGCCACCGACGCGCCATCTATGGCTGATGACCCGACGGCTGAGCCCGAAGACCCGTCGGGTCTGCCTTCATCCTCAAGTGCACCGGCAGCCGCCAGCTGCCGCGCCTCGCCCCTCGCGTCGCCTTGCCTCTAGCGCCGTTTTCCCGTCGCGTCGCCACTGCTGCTCACGGTGAGGTGAGCCTCTGCAGGCGGGTCGGCCCGCGCAAGGAAGAAGATGACCCAGTTTTGGTCGGGTCATGAACATGGGTCGCGGGCTGGGTTCTGTAAGATGGGCACTTGGGCTGGCCTGGGCCCTTGCATGGGCCTGGGTTCTGTACTGTGCAAGGGCCTGGACTGACACTGTTCACGGCCCAAATTTCACTGTTCACAGCCCAATTTTACTGTTCACGGCCCAATTTTTACTGTTCACAGCTCATTAAAAAAAAAAGAAGAGGAAAAGAAAAAGAAGAATTTATATGCCGAAATTTCGCATCTCGGGATTTTCCCGGCAAGCCCAGAAGTGTTTGGCCGGAATCCGATACCTTGGGTTTTTCCTGGAAAGCCCGGAAGTGTTTGGCCGAAATTTAGTGTCTCGGGATTTTTCCTGGCAAGCCCGAAAGGCAATAGCCTTGGGCTAATTAAGCTTGGGCTCATATTAGGCCCATTACATTTTAATATTCAGTTCTTTATATTTCAATTGGGCTTATGTAAGGCCCATTGCTTTTAATTTTTCGGTTATTTAATTCTTCATTGGGCTAATTAACGAAAGGCCCATGTTTATTTCTTTCATTTAAGTTTTTAATTTTATTTAAATTATGTTATTCGAGACCCTTATAATTTCCAGAAGAAATTTATTATGGGTATTAAATGCAGACAGGAATTTACATATAGTCTGGAAGACTAAATATAAGAGTCCAGCAGACTCAATAAAAAAAATACAACGAAGACTGGAAGTCTTACCGTTCAAAAGATCCTGAAGATCCTTCAAAGGAAAATCGAAAATAAAAACTATTACCACCAGAAGATGGAAATTATATGACCACCAGAAGGTGGATATTATACTTGCTTAACAATTCTTTCTATATTCAATTTACTTTATGTTCAGTTTAAATTATTACGCATTGCATTTTATTTTATTTACTTTTCAATACTTTATAATTGTTTCTAGAATAATGCCTTAAGCATTAGTCTCAAAGACAATGCAAAATTGACATCCACAGGGGGGAGAATTATATGTGTGGATGTCAATATAACATATTATGATATCTCGAAATGAGAAAAAGATTAACACGCTCCAGAAGAGCATAAATTCGAATATGTTTCTGAAGAACGCATGTTTTAAATATGATCTAGAAGATCGTATATTTACGCTCTGGAAGAGCATATACTTTTGAAGAGTACAAACACCCCTAGTAATAAAATGAATTATTATGGATCCCGATGAATTGACTCTGATCTATTCCCTGAAACGAATAAGACAGTATAATTATTTGTGCCTGTGGGCGTAAATGAGATAATAAATAGAAAAGGCTCAAAGCAAACATGCATATTATTATTGCATAAACGGATCCATAACTGGAGAACATTCAAAGAAGAATGGCTCTCATATATATGTTTAAACAATAATCTATCTGTTGGGTTCAACATTAACCCTGAAACTCTGAGCCTCACCATTAATGTTGACCCTAACACTGTCGTTCCAAGAGAACCACATACCACCCATGTTGTTTTCTCCAGGTATCTCAAACCGATTCGTTGGAGGAAAACGAAGTGGAATCACACCATGATTCTCTCTTGCTTGCCATAAAGTCTCAGTAATCAGTACCATGTTAGGCTTGTACTGATTCTTCAGATCCCTTCAAGTACGCACAAAGTCTTGAGACCTTCTTGCTACACCCCTACAATTCTACAGTAAAAGTCGTACCTTAGGCCATGTAGGTGGTAACCCAGTCACCCTTGGGGCGCTCCGAGCCATCATGGAAACCTGATAATAACTGCTTTGATTTAAAATTTGACATGAAGGCTCTAGCTGAAATTCCTGCAGTCTATTAGAAATGAAAAACATAATAGAGTTAGCCGAGCCATAAAAGGAAGCCCTTAAATTGCTTTGGTCCTCTAGGAAGAATGTTTCTTCCATAGGAGTTACAAAGAACCTAGATGAATATAGTTCATCAACAAACACTAAACGAGGAATTCTCGCCAGATCATTCGGTAATTCCTCTTGCTGCTCATTCACCATGCTATAAGCTAACCTATTTCTTCTTCCTAGAGAGGCACCCTCAACAAAGAAAACAGTAGCTAGGGAAGCCATTTTTCTTGTCTTGTTGATTTTTCTGAGTTTTCTGCATCTTCCTGTCTCAACCGCCTCCCCTTCTTATAGTCTGAGATTAGACAGCTAGGTGTCAGTTTTTTTTCAAATGTGGACCCTTTTTCTGTCTCCGAAAAGATCCAGAAGATTTTTCGGTAATTAAAACTTTGCATTATTTGTTAGTAAACTCCAAAGCTTTTTTATCTTTGAGGTTTTGCTTTTGGAAAAGTTTGCCACTACTTTAATTATTGTCCAATAATTCTGATCTTTTTCGACATGAGTGGCAAAAATAAGCCTAAAATTGACACATGTATAGCAGCCAGAAGCTAGCAATTTCAAGTTATTAAATATATAATATTCGAATAATTGAAACTTACCATATCCAGCCAGAAGCTGGAATGCACTAGCCTGAAGCTAGCAATTTTAAGTGTTTAAATATACAGTTTGAACAGCCCGAAGCTGAGACCAACTAGAAGTTGGCTGATAGATATGTATTTTATAGCTGTTATGCACCAGCTAGAAGCTGGTAAATAATTTTCCTAAGTTGTGACACATAAATAGCAACCTGAAACTGACACTAACTTGAAGTTGGTTCATGGATTTATTGTTGGCATGACCGGTTGGGCCATTCCGGATTAATAATGATGCACGAAATTTATTTGGTCATTCATTGAAAAACCAAAAGTTTTACAATCAATGAATTTCCACGTGTTTGTGTGCTGCGAAATTAATTATACGGCCTTCGTAAGATGAGATTAGCCTAGAATGACCAACAAGTTTGAAAATAATTCAGGGACATGTACGCGGACCAATAACTCCGCCGTGTTGACCATCTAGGTAATTTTGATGATGCATCGACTAGATGGTCTATTGTGTGACGCAAGTTGGCATTGTGCGCACTGATTTTAATGATTAAGCCACTTGCGGGTACATATCCCTACTTATGTTATTAGACTATGTGTCTAGATAATGCTGGTATATTTCTTCAATGGATAATGTATATCATTGGAAATAAACCCAAACAAATCTGGGGGAACATTGACAATTGATTGTAGGACCATTGATGAAATATAACTATTTGAGAAAATGGTATTTTACACGCAGCAGCACTTGTGTGCATCAAGCTAACAAGTTAACATAAGGTCTCCTCATTTAATTGGTCCATGGTCACGAACCTCCCATCTTCGGACCGTTGGTTGTACAGTATATTATGCTCCACCACAGCATAGTAAATTTGGTCCTTAAAGAAGATTGGGAATAGATGTTGGGTATGAATCTCCATCAATTACAACATTATTGAAACTATTGTCTAAAAGATTGGAGATTCATTTATAGCAAGATTTGCTTATTGTTAATTCGATATGTGTGTACCCAACATCAGGGGGAGAAAATAAGCAGCTGGATCAAGGTATTATTGAAATCCATTATCAATGTACGATTGATGATTCTCAAATAAATTAGTGTGAACCTGAAGTTCAAAAGATGATTCATTTGTAGGAAATTGATATGCAATTGCCAGACACATAAAGTGACCAAATTTTATATACCAGCTGCAAATGCTCCTGTTCAAATTAATGTTCCAGAAGAACAAGTATAGTATGCAAGAAGCGTAGAATATACTCGGTTCCAAAAGAAAACAAAATTCTTGATAAGAGAGAAAGGAGCAAAAGAGATAAGATGGCCCTAGTGAGAAAATAAGGCCTCCAGTAGAGGTTCATATTAAATGTCCTCCAGAAGAGGTTTTCTGACACAATTGATAAAGTTCCAAAAGTAACTCAGGTACCTGAAATAAATGAGTATGATGAGATCTCAATTACAGTGTCAGAAATAAGATGGAACCGACGTAAAATAACCGTCGACGGAATATTTACTTTATATAGCGCTAAATATTATGAAAGAAAATGAGGATCATGAACCTACACCTGTTGATGAATGTAGGTGCAAGTTGATTGGCCAAAATAGAGAAATATAATTAAAGGTTGTGTTAGACTCGCTTGTAAAGCGAGGAATTTTCGGACCTGTAGTCCGTACACCAGATGGTGTAAAATTATCGGTCATAAAATGGGTATTTGTGCGAAAAGAGAATTATAATAGAGAAATACAAAGCACGGCTTATTGTACAAGGTTTTACCCAAACGATTTAGTATTAATTGTGAGGAGGTATACTCCCCTGTGGTGGATGCAATTATTTTTAATAAAGTCTGGCATTATATGAAAAGAATTGGAAATGCATCAGATGGATGCCATTACAGCCTATATTTATATGGATCCATAAGTCATGACATATGCATGAGAATCACTGAAGGATTTAAGTTGCTTGAAGCAACTAATTCCCAGGAATATACGAATATATTAAGTTAAAATTGATCTTTATATTGTTTAAACTAAATTTTGAGTATGTGAAGTATAATTATTCTTGCATATATGATCTATGTAGTTGCACTTATTGTTGCTTATATTTATGATTGTGTTTTAAATATTATTAGAACTCCTGAAGAAGCTTCCAAATGTCGTGCTGTTAGATTGGTCCTGAAGTATCCTATCTAACTAAAAATTTATATCGCTAGTAACATGAAGCCGGAAGCTTTTGACTTTAGCCTTTTGGCAAGTTGGTCTTTGCAGATGCAGGTTCTTTATTTGATCCACAAAAGCACAGATGGACATCTGCTACCACTTTACACATGAAATTACTATATCATGAAGACCACAAAAGTAAGATGACAAAGAAGGTGTTCCAACAACAAAATATGAAGATAAAATTGCCCACAATATCCAATTAAAGTAGTGATGTATCAAAAGTGATCAGACAAAGCACATGTCACTAAAAGTTGACAAGGATGATTGGCATGCAACGACATCATCATGGGAGGCCAAAATGAGGGGGAGTAGAATACGCACTGCACTCTTTTTCCCTTCACCAAGTTTTTATCCCACTGGGTTTTTCTTGGTAAGATTTTTAATGAGGCGGTTCTCCCTAAGCGTATTCTGCCCAATACACAATGACATCGAAGGGGAGTGTTATAAAACGTGTACAGAAATATGGATGTCACGATGTATTACCCACCCTCTTTCTGTCTTTTTCTTTTAATCATGGCTATATAAGCCATCCCCTCTTGTTTTTCCCGGTGAGTGAAAATGAATGATAGTCACTGCCCAGTTTCCTGCTCTCCTTCCCATCTCCTGTCTCTTCTACCATCTTCATATCAGTGTGTTAAATATTAAATTCATAACAGTTAACCCTCTAGATTCTTTTAAGTTAAGAATATGTCAACAATTTCTCCTGCAGTCATTGGTCCAATAATCTTTTTGATTACCTTAGTCAAAGGTACATCGTCCTTTTCGTCTCCACCACCTTTTTTGTATCTAATCTTAGAAAATACAACGATACGATACTCTGTACTGTTTTTTGTTTGCAACTCAAGTAATTGGATTATTAACAAGTGGCTAATGATTTGTTTATGTCATGACACACTTATTACAACTACAACTCCTAACAAGAAGCCAGCAAAAAGTCCAGGGCTAGCTGCTTCTCTTCTTTTTCTTCAATCACACTGTGACGTAGCCCACTTCATTAAAACTACTAATACAACCCCCCACCCATCCCCTGTGGCTCCCTTTCCTTGGGAAGTTGCTTACAATACATTCCACTAATTATTAGCCTATGATTGCTTGCTTATTAGACCAGTATTTTCCTTCCATGAGTACTTGTTTTCTAAGCAAGAGGGCTTCTTTACAATATTGGAGCATATAATATTTGACTCATGTCGTTTTCCATGGATATAACAGTACAGAAAACCACACCATACAATTTAGTATTGAGAAATACTAGGTACAGTCTGCTAGCACTGACGTCTGAGGAATGAGGAATCAGTGCATGTACTTTGGGAAATAGGATGGGCATAGATCAGGGAAAAAAAAAGTCTTCTCACTCCTCAGAATTGGCCTTTTTCTTCTTCTTCCCTTTGCCATTTTAAGATAAAAATATAATTAAAACATTTAGGCAACAACTTGCTAGTGAAGGAAAAACATGGATCTTGCTCCCGACTTTAAAAGCAATTGCATTTCACTTAAAGGAGCAGCCAATTTCTCACTAATATAGGCATATATCACCCACCCAGAACTGAGCTCATGTGGACATGAGCCCACCTGAGCCAGGAGGGTACCATTCACTTTAATGGCGGAGTGGTTGGTGATATACATATCATATATAAATGGCTATAGTACTACTGCTATATTATTATTATCTGTAAACTTATTATATATATTAATTGTAACATGATTTAAGGGCCTAAAGTCGATAAGTGGGCCCTTGGGCCATGCATGGAAAAACCGAAAGTGTCGGTTAAGCGGCCAACATGGCACGCTAACTCTTTGACACGTCTGCACCGTTCACGGAGCAAACCTGAATGACGGGTGCTCCCCTGATTGGTTCTCTGTTCAATCATGGTTTTCCCTCCCCCAGGTTCTCTTGTAGGGAGCACAATAGTAGTAGTTTCTAGTATTTCTATTTTTGGTTCACGTACAAAAACCATGGTACTCTACTCTGTCTCTTCTCTGTTGTGAGGTTACAGGCCAATTAGAAACTCTTCCTTACAAAGAAAAGCAATCAAGATATTTTGCATGGCTATAAATAGGAGCAAACGGACATGCGGTTGTTTGTGTATGTGTATATTATCGGAGAAATTAATATATGAAGAAAGAAACTAGGACAATGATGATGTGAGTGACTGAGTTTGCAGATTAATTAATAATTGCAGGTTCCTATATATTTTGTTCTTACTAAATCTGGGGAGCTAGGAGTAGCGATGACAATGGGTGTCTGTTAACGGGGAATCCGCGGGGAATCCCCGAATGGGGATGAGGGCAATTTTCCCCCCGCGGGGGTGGGGACTGGGGACGTTTTGGCCCCGTGGGGAATTTGGGAATGGGGACGGGGAATGCTCCCCTCGACCCACGGGGACCCCGAAATAAGCAAATATAAAAAAATATCCTTGAGTCATTATCTGATTAACCAATAAGTTGGAATTGGAGAATAGGCAAAATTTTTGAGATGCAATTGTTGAGTTAGTTGAATGCAATAATTGGATTTTATTTTAGTGTTCTAGTATGTAATCAACAATAGCTACGCGGGAACGACTCCATTGTTGGGGCATCACATCTGTCACTTCTTGCCTATTGTGTTCTCATACAGTAGAAACTAGAGACCATCTCTTCTTCGCATGCTCCTTTTCTGCAGAAATTTGGTCTCGAATTCTATCTCTTTGTCATGTTTCGCACCATATTGGTTCTTGGTCCTCTGAATTCCATTGGGCGAAATGCTTTCTACAAAAGAGGTCCCTACGATTTGTGGTTATTCGTATTGCTTGGTGTGCTACTATATACCATATATGGAGAGAAAGGAATCACAGGCATTTTTCTTCTATTTGCCGCTCTACTGATGCTATTATTGCTGCCATCTGTTCTGATGTGATGCTGCGTCTTTGTGGACTGCAGAAGCTTAAGCCTCGGGCACTATCAGTTGACATGCAGAACTTTTGTAAATTCTGGGGTCTTAAGATTTCGTCTCTTTAGCACTTAGCTAATTGATTGTAATCTTTTTACAATTCATTGATTGCAATAGCTGTATCAAAATGTCTTAGAGAACTTTGTTCTCTGAATGTACTCTGTTAGGGGCTCCCTAACCAAGTTTTTGGAATACAAATTATTGATTCTCAAAAAAACAATAGAGACAACGAACTAGTAACTATCTTGTCTTATATTTTGAATCATGTAAGCCAAAATAATTAAAATAGTAATTTTGAATCATGTAATCCAAAACAATTAAATTTGTTTATAAGTTAACTTTGATTACTTTAAAAAAATATATATTTTATCAATTTTTATCTACCAAATGGGGAATGGGGTCCCCGTGGGAATCCGATTCCCCGCTGGGAACGGAAATGGGGGCAATTTTTCCCCCGAACGGAGAATGGGGATGGGGACGGGGGAACATTTCTGAAACGGGGGTGGGGGTGGGGAACCTTCCCCGGCGGGGACCCCGACCTATTGCCATCCCTAGCTAGGAGGGGTTAGGTCTTACATGTTTTAGACTACATTCTGAGAGGAACTGTAAGTTTACTTCCCTAGTAGTAAACATTTAATCGGTGGTGACATTGACCAGCACATTTTGCCGACTTTAATTTATGTTTTGGTTTCTCCCCACATTTTTTATACTTAACCGCCATTCGAATGACCTTTTTTCACAATCCACTGATGTATGGCTGCCCGTCAGCATATCTTCTCCTAAAAGAAGAAAAAAAAAAAGAAAAAGACAAACCATCTACATCGGCAAATTAAATTTAATTGTCTTTATCAATGACTACCTAAATTCTTTAATTATACTTTCTAGCGTATAGACCTGAGCTCCATCTATTTATCTCATGCAATGTTGAGGGGTTTAATACATTTTACCCCCTGATCTTTTGGTCAAACTTAAATGACCCCTTGAAGAAAAAAAACTAGAATTTTACCCCCTGAGCTTTAATATGGTCGGGTTAAGCACCTATGGTTGGACCGAATCCGATTCCGTTAACAGAGTTAACGGAGCTTGAGGATTTTAGACACGTGAATTGTTCAGAACCGTTGATTTGTTTCCTATTTCTTTCTTCTCCTATTTTCTTTTTTTTTTCTTCACTTGAATTTTTTTTTCCACCTTTTTCTTATTTTCTTTCTTCTTCTTTCTTTTTCTCTTTTCTTCCTCTCCACCCGGTTTCTTTTTCTTTTTTTCTTTCTCCTTCTTTTTTATCTTTTTCTTCATCTTCTTTTTTCTTCCTTCTCCTTCCTCTTTTCGTTCCTCCTCCTCTTCGCCGTCCATACCTCCATCCATCGACATTCCATCGCCTCTCCCTCCTTCCCTCACTAGAATTGGATTTTGGGTTTGGATTTTGCTAGAGGTTGCAATTGCGGGGGAGGAGGAGGAGGAAAAGGAGGAGGACAAGAAGTGAGGAGGTTGGGGTGATTGTGGTTATGGTGATGGTGGTGGTTATTGTCTAGTCTTTCATCCAGAATTTGGTAGCATCTATTTATTGTGTTTGCTTACTTCTATAGAGATTGATCCTTTACAGTGACATTTGCTATGAATCAGTGGGGCTACAGAGATGTTTCAAGAAGAGAGGGGAGGTAGAAGTAGCTGCGATGCTTGGGGTGGCGATGGTGGAGTTGTTGTGATGTGTTAATTTGTATCTTTAACACCAAATGTATCAATAAATGTCGTTCGCATCAAAAAAAAAAAAAAGGAAGAAGAAGGAAGAAAAAAAGCAAAGGTGAATGTTTTTTATCGCTCCCAAAATTCCTTTCTTATGTTTGTTTTATTTTTTCTTTTTCCTGTTATATAAATATTTTTTCCAAAAAAAATACCATTACCGAACGCCTGGAACCCTTGTTTTATTTTTTTCATCTAATAAATAATTTATTTTTCCTGAAAAACATAAAATAACAAAAACAGAAGAAAAGAGGACAATAAAATGATAACCATCAGATGGCCAAGTTCTTTTTCCTTTTATGCCATATTTTTTTTTCAGTTTTTCTAAAAAAAATAAAAACAAAAAAATACTTCTTCTTTACTTTTTTTCCTTTCTTCTTCTTACCACAAATTAACAAATACCACCACAACCACCCGACCATCACCATCATAATTTATATTTATGATTGGATGTAACAGCTCGGGTAAAATTTTTGATTTTTACCGGGACTGTAAAAGTCTTTTTACTGTGATTTACTGTTGAATTAATCTTGGGTAATTAATTCAAGGTAAATCGAGCGTCGTTTTTCGAACCGAGAGTTTTCCCGCGCTCGTGATTTTTCCGTGGATTTTTCGGGCCTAAGTTGGTATTTTTCGGGTCCCGGGATTTTCGGAAAAATCACACCGAAAAATAACTAAGGGGGTATCAGTTATTTTCTGGTCCGGATCGTACTCGTTCTGTAATGCAGGCAGGCTACATTATTGAGGAGTCACACGCTGTATAGTCCATCGTCTATAAAAGGAAGAAGGAAGCAGGAGAGGAAGAGGAAGAGAAGAGAAAAAAAAAGAGTAAAAGAGAGAAAAAGAAAAAGAGAGAAAAGAAGAAAAGAGAAAAAAAGAGGGAAAAAAAAGAAAAGGAAAAGAAAAAGGAAAAAAAGAGAAAGAAAAAAAAAAGAAAGAGAGAAACGAAATCAGAAAAAAAAAGAAGAGAGGAAGAAAATAAGAAAAAAAAAGAAGAAGAGGAAAAAAAAAACGGAAAAAATGGAAAAAAAGAAAGAAAAAGAAAAAAAATATAGAAATACAGAAAAAGAAAAAAAATGGGGAATGAACAGTGCGTCACCCCCGGCCTCTCCTCGGTCACTGTTCACCTCGTGACGCTCCGGGCCGCCTCTCGCCGCACCGCCGCCACCATCGAGTTCGCCGAGCCGACGCGACCTCAGCCCCGTCGCCCCCGAGTCGTTCCGATCACCGAGGCGCCGTGACGCGCCGTCGACCCGCGGCGAAACCCGGCGGATCTGCTCCTCCCGCGTTGCTGTTCAGCCACCAGCGCCGTCGCGCCCGAGTTTCCACCGTCCACGGAGTCGCCTTTGTCCGCCGCTGCTGTTGGTGTGCTTGCTACCCTTCCTCGCGCTCTCGCCGTCGTCGCCAGCCGCTGCAACCCGAGGTGAGACCCCGCGACCCGCGTTCGACCCGGATGCCTGTAGTCGGGTTGTGACCTAGGTTGGGCTGTGGATGTGTGTTGGGCTGGGTCTGGGCGTGGGCCTGTGCTTCGGGCCTACTGCCTTGGTTTGGGCCGGCACTATTCATGGCTCAGTCCGTTTAATTAAAAAAAATCAATATATATATATATATATATTTATTTATATTCTGGAAATTAATTTTGGAAAAAAATTGTATATTTATTTTGAGAAAATTATTGCCAATTTAATTCTGGTATTTTTAGGAAAATATAAATATATATACTTTGATAAATAATTAAGTTATGTTTTGGAAAAAAACTAATATTATTTGGAAAAATATATAAATAACATGAAATAATTTCTGGAAATTTATATATATTATTTTCCCTAGAAAATTATGGTTGTGGAAATTATATATATGTATATGTACTTTGAAATTAAAGGTAATTATATTTTGTGTTGGAAAATATTATTATATATATTTAGAAAAAGATAAATACTATATATATTTTCTGGAAATTATAATTAAGTTATTATTTTTCTGGAAGATTAAGGAGATTATAATTTTGGAAAATTATAGTTATTCATGAAATTATTTTGAAAAGAGTTTTAATTAAAGTATGGTACCGAAATTATATTCGGATATACGTACGGTAAAATATTTTCGGTAAAAGATAATAATAACAGATATGTAACCGGAATGGGTTATTTCGCAGTATTGGCATCATAGCATACCGATTATGTGCATTTATGTGTATATATTGTCTTGTGGTATAGGTTTGGATATCGGGCAGTTTCCCGAGGAGCCGGCGTCGGACCGGTCATTGTTTCCGGAGTTGAGTAATCGGCCAAGGTGAGGATGGATTTCCTTCGATATGTGCCTATATTACTCGGTTATTGTGTTTGTTGATTATTGCATTGTTGAGTATTGTGGTTGTTGTGGTTTGTCTCGGGATGTTAATCCCATGGTCTTGGTTGTTGTCGGGATGTTTATCCCAGCATTTTGATTGGGTTTGAATATTTATTTTCGTGTCTTGACCATGAGTATAATGGAATAATTAATAAATTGTGACAAGGATGTCGATCCTTGGATTTGGATGGGATGTCTATCCCGGTATATTGGTCAGGGATGTCGATCCCTGTGATTTGATTTTAATGACGGTAATATAATTGTCACGTGGTAAGTAGTGGTACGACTCGATGGTTAAGACTGTTCTGTGGTGGCCGTGACCTGGGTTACTTGTGATAAGCATGTCTAAGCTTGGGATGTCTATCCCGTGATTATTTTTGGGATGTCTATGCCTGGGTTCGTATTTTTGGGATGTCGATCCCTGGGTTCTCTGGATTTGGTCTGGCACCCGGAATGTGTTGATAGCCAGGTCTGACCTCTAGCTTATCCGTGACGGGGCCCGGAAAGATAAAATTGGATAACTGGATTTTATTTGAGTCTTTTGGGTCTTGGACCGGTTTTGGGTCTTGTCTTTTGATTTTGGCGGTTTTAGCCTGTGTTGACCTTGAGTAATTACTGTGTTGCATATTGATTGTCTTTCCTTCGTCGGTGAGCACTTCGAACTCACCCCTCACCTGCGGGCTTTCATCCCGTAGGATGAGTTACTTTTGGTACAGGTTTGGTGCATTCCAGAGAGGCTGCAGCGTTATCCCTTGGACAGGGCTTGGATCCATAGTTTGCATCAATGTCGCATACAGTGTTTATGTGAGTTGTTAAGTCTTCTGCTGTGCAGTTTTTTTTTTTTGATATTATTGGGCCATTGGGCCGGTTGAGTTATTATTGTTGTTTTACTTTGGGCTGTTGAGCCCAGATTTCTGTTATATACACTGTATGCTGGGCTTGTTTTGGTTGGGTTGTCACAATTCCGGCACGTGTTTACTGTGTACGGTAAATACGGGTCGGGGCATTTCATTTTGGTAGCGGAGCGGGCGTTAGGTCTTGTTGGGCAGTCTTTGTGTGTTAGTAGTTGTCCTTGTTTGCATAGTTCGCTCCATTTGTTTATTATTTTATATCATTTAGTTAGTGCATTATGGATCCAGTCAAGGGACGCCAGCTGTCGTAGAACATACACATAAGAGGTAATGATGCCATAAATAAGCGAAAGTATAAATATTATTAATATGCAAATATTATCATTACAAACAGAAATATTACATTGATATTTTATATTTTTTTAAGAAATAAAAATACTTTTATCTTCTCGGAACGACGTTGACCCTGAAGCTAGTGGGGTCGTTGTTGATGTTGACTTGGATGTTGTCGCTCCACGAGAACCACATGTCGCCTGCGTTGTTCTGGCCAGGAAGCTCGAACCGGTTAGCTTGAGGGAACCGGAGTGGGATGAGACCGTGATCGTCTTGAGGCTGCCACTGGGTCTCCGTGAGAAGAACCATGTTTGGTTTGTATTGGTTCTTCAAGTTCCTCAGAGTACGCGAGAACTCCTGGGAACGCTTTGCGACTCCTCGGTAGTTCCACACCAGTAGTCGGGCCTTTGGCCAAGTTACGAGCAGACGAGTGACTCTGGGCATGCTCTGGGCCGTCATCGAGAGCTGATAGTAGGTACCTTGCTCCAGGAAATGGCAAGTGGACTCTAGGTTGAACCCCTGAAGCCTTTCCGTGATGAAGAACATGATGGAGTTTGCCGAGCCGTAGTAGGAGGTCCTCAGAGTGCCATGGTCCTCCATGAAGAACGTCTCTTCCATGGGAGTGATGAAGAACCGCGACGAGTAGAGTTCGTCGACGAAGACTAGACGAGGCATTCTGCCGAGCTCGTTCGGTAGTTCTTCGGGATGCTCGTTGACCATGCTGTAGGCTAGACGGTTCTTTTTGCCTAGATTGGCACCTTCGACGAAGAAAACGGAAGATGGAGCAGGCATCGTGTTTGGACGAGTGGGTATTTTGTTTTTGAGCGTTGTGGTTTTGTTTTACTGAGCGTTTGTTTGTCTTAAAATGCTTTTGATGATTTACACCTCACCGCTCTTTCTTTTATACTCTTATGGGGAGCGTGTTTACTGTTTTTGATTTTCAAGTTTTGCTTTTTGAAAATTTGCCGTTGCTTTCATTTATTGCTTTGTCACTTTATACGATTTTCGGGCTACCAATGCCAGAATTTTTCAGCCTTTTTCCATCTCATGATTTTCTTTTGCTCTGGCTACCTTGTCCTTTCTTTTTATGGCTTTACTATATTTTTCTACATCTTTTATCACATGCATCCGTGACCGTTGAGGCTGGACCGATGGGACCACACCTCGAGTAGAGTGCATGTGCGACAAGCTTACACCTTTTCGGACATCGTGGAGAGATGCGAGACTTGATAGACGTTTTTGGCTCATGCGGAATTTGTGAACAAGTGGGTAACGTCTCTTTCGAGGGACACGGGACGCTCTCGTGATTATCACCGTGCGAGTTAACGGATGTCTTTTTCGTGAGAGAAACCGACGTCATCGTTAGCTGTGTACGTTACGTTTCTCGGGATCGAGGATTGTTTACGATCGATCTAGAGCGCCGAGCATGAAAACATGTTTTTTTTTTAATTTCTTTATGTTTGATTTTATATTCTTATTGTTGATTTTTGTTTTGTTTTGAGATGTTTTATTTTTCTATCTAACATAAGACTTTGTAATATAAGAATTTTGATTTTAAAAAGGAAATCTATTTTATTTATTTCATAATAGTTTTACAACAGAGAGGAAGTACTCTAAGGAGCTACTTGCATCTCTAGGTCTTTTACAAGTTTTTGTACATTTTTCATGTGAGGGAAGAGTTTCGCGCACGCCAGTTCGATCTGCAACACCGCCGAGCTGATTTTCTTCAGCGAGACGTTCAGCTGCGTCAGTGTCTGCTGCGGAGTGCTGCTTTCAGCCGTCGCCTTGCCCTTTCGATCTTCAGTTTTCTTGCTGGCACGCTTCTCTCGCCGTTTTGGGGAGACGACCATGTGCTCTTTCAAGCCGATGATGTTCGTCTTGAACCGCTTCTTGGGAGGTTCTTCATCGGAGCTTGTTGGGAAAGCAGTGCCGCCGATGTAGCTGTTGTTCTCGGAGTCTGAGGTTGTTCTTGATCTCAGTGGAGAATCCATGGTTGTGTGTGAGTTTGCTAGTCATGAGGTTTGGTATTTATAAGCAGATGAGATGTCGCTTAAGGGTATAAGCGGTATCTCATATTGAGTTTGGACACCTGGCAGAGTGTGCCAGAAGCTTATCGTGGTAGGACCCACGGATAAGACGGAATTTCGGGGACGAAATTCTTTTTAAGATGGGCAGACTGTAACAGCCGGGTAAAATTTTTGATTTTTACCGGGACTGTAAAACTCTTTTTACTGTGATTTACTGTTGAATTAATCTTGGGTAATTAATTCAAGGTAAATCGAGCATCGTTTTTCGAAACCGAGAGTTTTCCCGCACTCGTGATTTTTCCGTGGATTTTTCGGGTCCCGGGATTTTCGGAAAAATCACACCGAAAAATAACTAAGGGGGTATCAGTTATTTTCTGGTCCGGATCGGACTCGCTCTGTAATGCAGACAGGCTGCATTATTGAGGAGTCACACGCTGTATAGTCCATCGTCTATAAAAGGAAGAAGGAAGCAGGAGAGGAAGAGGAAGAGAAGAGAAAAAAAAAGAGAAAAAGGGGAAAAAGAAAAAGAGAGTAAAGAAGAAAAGAGAAAAAAAGAGGGGAAAAAAAAGAAAAGGAAAAGAAAAAGGAAAAAAAAGAGAAAGAAAAGAAAAAAAAGAAAGAGAGAAACGAAATTAGAAAAAAAAAAGAAGAGAGGAAGAAAATAAGAAAAAAAAAAGAAGAAGAGGAAAAAAAAGAAGAAGAAAATCGGGAAAAATAGAAAAAAAGAAAGAAAAAGAAAAGAAAATAAAGAAATACAGAAAAAGAAAAAAAATGGGGAATGAACAGTGCGTCACCCCCGGCCTCTCCTCGGTCACTGTTCACCTCGTGACGCTTCGGGCCGCCACTCACCGCACCGCCGCCACCATCGAGTTCGCCGAGCCGACGCGACCTTAGCCCCGTCTCCCCCGAGTCATTCCGATCACCGAGGCGCCGTGACGCGCCGTCGACCCGCGGCGAAACCCGGCGGATCTGCTCCTCCCGCGTCGCTGCTCAGCCACCAGCGCCGTCGCGCCCGGGATTCCACCGTCCACGGAGTCGCCTTTGTCCGCCGCTGCTGTTGGTGTGCTCGCTACGCTTCCTCGCGCTCTCGCCGTCGTCGCCCGCCGCTGCAACCCGAGGTGAGACCCGCGACCCGCGTTCGACCCGGATGCCTGTAGTCGGGTTGTGACCTGGGTTGGGCTGTGGATGTGTGTTGGGCTGAGTCTGGGCGTGGGCCTGTGCTTCGGGCCTGCTGCCTTGGTCTGGGCCGGCACTATTTATGGCCCAGTCCGTTTAATTTAAAAAAAACAATATATATATATATATTTATTTATATTCTGGAAATTAATTTTGGAAAATAATTGTATATTTATTTTGAGAAAATTATTGCCAATTTAATTCTGGTATTTTTAGGAAAATATAAATATATATACTTTGATAAATAATTAAGTTATGTTTTGGAGAAAAACTAATGTTATTTGGAAAAATATATAAATAACATGAAACAATTTCTGGAAATTTATATATATTATTTTCCCTATAAAATTATGGTTGTGGAAATTATATATTTATGTATATGTACTTTGAAATTAAAGGTAATTATATTTTGTGTTGGAAAATATTATTATATATATTTAGAAAAAGATAAATACTATATATATTTTCTGGAAATTATAATTAAGTTATTATTTTTTTGGAAGATTAAGGAGATTATAATTTTGGAAAATTATAGTTATTCATGAAATTATTTTGAAAAGAGTTTTAATTAAAGTATGGTACCGAAATTATATTCGGATATACGTACGGTAAAATATTTTCGGTAAAAGATAATAATAACAGATATGTAACCGGAATGGGTTATTTCGCAGTATTGGCATCATAGCATACCGATTATGTGCATTTATGTGTATATATTGTCTTGTGGTATAGGTTTGGATATCGGGCAGTTTCCCGAGGAGCCGGCGTCGGACCGGTCATTGTTTCCGGAGTTGAGTAATCGGCCAAGGTGAGGATGGATTTCCTTCGATATGTGCCTATATTACTCAGTTATTGTGTTTGTTGATTATTGCATTGTTGAGTATTGTGGTTGTTGTGGTTTGTCTCGGGATGTTAATCCCATGGTCTTGGTTGTTGTCGGGATGTTTATCCCAGTATTTTGATTGGGTTTGAATATTTATTTTCGTGTCTTGACCATGAGTATAATGGAATAATTAATAAATTGTGACAAGGATGTCGATCCTTGGATTTGGATGGGATGTCTATCCCGGTATATTGGTCAGGGATGTCGATCCCTGTGATTTGATTTTAATGACGGTAATATAATTGTCACGTGGTAAGTAGTGGTACGACTCGATGGTTAAGACTGTTCTGTGGTGGCCGTGACCTGGGTTACTTGTGATAAGCATGTCTAAGCTTGGGATGTCNTAATATAATTGTCACGTGGTAAGTAGTGGTACGACTCGATGGTTAAGACTGTTCTGTGGTGGCCGTGACCTGGGTTACTTGTGATAAGCATGTCTAAGCTTGGGATGTCTATCCCGTGATTATTTTTGGGATGTCTATGCCTGGGTTCGTATTTTTGGGATGTCGATCCCTGGGTTCTCTGGATTTGGTCTGGCACCCGAAATGTGTTGATAGCCAGGTCTGACCTCTAGCTTATCCGTGACGGGGCCCGGAAAGATAAAATTGGATAACTGGATTTTATTTGAGTCTTTTGGGTCTTGGACCGGTTTTGGGTCTTGTCTTTTGATTTTGGCGGTTTTAGCCTGTGTTGACCTTGAGTAATTACTGTGTTGCATATTGATTGTCTTTCCTTCGTCAGTGAGCACTTCGGACTCACCCCTCACCTGCGGGCTTTCATCCCGTAGGATGAGTTACTTTTGGTACAGGTTTGGTGCATTCCAGACAGGCTGCAACGTTATCCCTTGGATAGGGCTTGGATCCATAGTTTGCATCCATGTCGCATACAGTGTTTATGTGAGTTGTTAAGTCTTCCGCTGTGCAGTTTTTTTTTGATATTATTGGGCCATTGGGCCGGTTGAGCTATTATTGTTGTTTTTACTTTGGGCTGTTGAGCCCGGATTTCTATTATATACACTGTATGCTGGGCTTGTTTTGGTTGAGTTGTCACAGTTCCGGCACGTGTTTACTGTGTATGGTAAATACGGGTCGGGGCGTTTCATTGGATATTGAGTAGAATTTTTTTTGCCTTTTTTAGAAAAAAAAATTTTGTTAAGTAGAATTTTTTTACCTTTTTTTGTAAAAAAAATAATTTTTTGTTGAGTAGGATTCTTTTTCACCTTTTTGTGAAAAAAATAATTTTTACCTTTTTGTAAATAAAATATTTTTTGTTGAGTAGAATTCTTTTTGCTTTTTTTGTAAAAAAAATTATTTTTATTAAGAAGAATTCTTTCTAGCTTTTTTTGGTAAAAAAATTTTTTTGGTCAATAAAATTTTTTTTGCCTTTTCTATCAAATAAATAATTTTGGTTGAATAGAACTTTTCTTAGCCTTTTTCAGTTATAAAAAAAAATTGTGGGGTAGAATTTTTTTTCCTTTTTTGTAAAAGTATAATTTTTGTTGAGTAGAATTTCTTTTAGCCTTTTTTATTTTTTTTAGTAGAATTATTTTTTGCTTCTTTTGCAAAAAAAAAAAATTGATTGAGTGAACTCTTTTTAGCTTTTTTTGTTGGATAGAATTTTTTTACCTTTTATTGTAAGAAAAATAATTTTTTGTTAAATATAATATTTTTTAACTTTTGTATAGAAAAAATAATTTTTGCTGAGTAGAATTCTTTTTACTTTTTTTTGTAGAAAAACAAAAATTTTTTTGAGTAAAATTCTTGTTTGCCTTTTTTGTAAAAGAAATAATAATTTTTGCCATCACCATCAGGTGGCTAGGATCTTGCCACATGTCACCTATCTATATATTCTGTTAAAATCAATTAACGGGAGTTAAATCAACTAACGGAAATGATGTTAATTGGGAAATATTAAAGTTCAGGGGTAAAATTCTGGTTTATTTTTTTCAGGGGGTCATTTAAGTTTGACCAAAAGATGAGGGGGGTAAAATGTATTGAACCCCAATGTTGAGCGGTTTGGAAATCAAAATATATTACGTTATACCATAAAATATTGACTATGGAAATTGAAGCGCCCCGGCCCGTATTTACCGTAATACAGTAAACACGTGCCGAAACTATTTATTATGATAGAACAGACAGTACATCGTGCTAATATTATACAACAGTAAACCATCAAATACATCTGTCACCCACACTTGGGGACCATTATTCAATCCAAACACAGTGCTCTCAGCAGCAGCAGATAGTATCAGTAATATACATATCACAGGAAATCAGCAATACAGCTATATAAGCATTAGAATAGCAGCGGAAGTCTTATGCACATGCATCGGTGGTATGGATCCGGAGTCAGGTGGAGAAGAAAGCAGCAGCCATCGAACGTCGTACCTGAACTACGGAAGCAACTTAACCTACGGGATGAAACCCCGCAGGCGAGGGGTGAGTCCGAAGTGCTCACCGACCAAGGATAAACAGTGATATGCAAGTAACCGTAATACTTAAAAGCAAACACAGATAAGCTACAACATATCTCAACAACTGAACCAAGGCCAAAAGAATGCTTAGTTATTATTACCAGTTTTATCTTCCGGGCCCCCGTCACTGGACAAGCTAGGGTCGTACCTGGTAATCAATTAATTCCGGATGCTAGGTCAACAACCAATCCTCATATCAAAACAACCGGATA
>JAKUCV010000686.1:0-27971 GCA_028386065.3 Turnera subulata
AGACCCGCGCCAGCCCAAGTCCCAGCCTCAACCAAATCCAAGCAGCCCAGCCCAAGGCGCGGCCCACACCACAACTCGGGTCAACCCCTGCTACCGGGTCGACCCGCCCGTGAATGGGTCATCTCCTTCCTTCCTCCACATACCCGTTTACCAAACGGGTTACTCACCTAAGGATGGCGGCGCGATGGCAGACGGGCGATGGCAGGAACGCGGGCGACTGACGAGGCGACGTGCCGCCGTGGCTGCAGGAGAGGAGGAGGCGGCGTCGTGTGAGGAGGAACGGCTGCGGCTGACAACGGCGAGGAGAAAATCGGGCGACGATCTCCAGACGGCGGTCAACGGATCTGCTGGTGAAGTCGACGCGAAGAGGAGACACGCAAGGCGACGACGATGCGTCCTCAGCGGCGGCGCAACACGTGCAGGAGGACGGCGACAGTCGGTCTGGCGTCGGCCGGTGGTGGAGGTGGTGGTCCGGCCCTCTGCTCCTCTCTTTTCTTTTTTTTTCTTCTTTTCTTTTTCTTCTTTTTTTCTCTTTTCTCTCTGTTTTTTTCCTTCTTTCCTTCTCTTTTTCTTTTCTCTCTTTTCTCTTCTTTTTCTCTCTTTTTTTCTTCTTCCTTCACCGGTTTCTCTTCACGGGTTTTAAACTTGTTTTCTTTTTTTTTTATTATTTTTTTTCCTTTTTACTATTAAGCATGTGAGCAATAATGCAAATCGTCCATATTACGGGCGAGTCCGATCCGGTCCAGAAAATAACCGATACCTCCTTAGCTATTTTCCGGTGTGATTTTCCGTGAAATTCCGAAACCCGAAAAATACCAAATTAGGTTCGAAAAATCCGCGGGAAAATCACGAACGCGGGAAAACACTCGGATTCGAAAAACGACCCCCGATTTACCTTTAATTAATTACCCAAGATTATTTCAACGGTAAATCACGGTAAAACAACTTTTACAGTCCCGGTAAAAATCCAAATTTTTACTCGGGCTGTTACAAAACAATTCAACAATATCAAACCGTTCAACAATATTTCCAACACGACATACACAGGACTAACACGTTTCTACAACAGCATCAACAATACCATAACAATCACGTAACAGTCAACAATCATTCCAGCAGATCAAACAAACAACATAAACACACAAACCACAAAACTACACACACAGCATTACGGGCACATATCAGGGTTTATCCATCCTCACCTTGGCCGATTACTCAACTCCGGAAACTATGACCGGTCCGACGCCGGCTCCTCGGGAAACTGCCCTATATCAACCTATACACAAAACAATGTATACACATAAATGCACATAATCGGTATACTATGATGCCAATACTACGAATTAATCCCATCCCGATTACTTATCCTTTATTTATTATCTTTTATCGAAAATAATTTACCGAACGTATTTCCGAATATAATTTCGGTACCATACTTTAATTAAAACTCTTTCAAAATATTACATTTAATAATTATTCTTTCCAAGATAATAATTATCATAGTTTCCTAGAGACTATAACACATATAGTTTCCAAAATATTAATTACCATAATTTTTCTGGAAATTAAAACATATGTATATATTTTCCATGATATTTCGATAAAAATTATTATACTTTCCAAAATATAATTTCCAATTATTATTTATTGAAAACTCCATTTCCAGAAAATGTAGCCATATAACTTATTTTCTGATAATAAATACGAATTTATTAATATACATATATATATTTCCCAAGTTATTCTCGTATGCTTAAATATTAATTATTTTCCATTTCTTATACTTTTCCAAAAATTCCATAATAATCATACATATATTTCCCAAAATGCTTCCATGATTTGATTCCAAAGTATTGATCATAAAAATATATAAATCAAATTTTTTATTATTGTTGTTATTATTATTTATGGTTATTATTATTTTTCTAGCAATCATAAATTAAATATAAATATAAATATAAATATATATTCAGAAAATTATTATTTATCAAATATTTATATTAAGGTGAGCATATACTATATGTATATATTTTTTTCCTGAAATTATAATCTTATATACATTTTTTTTGGAAATAAATATAGGTATGCATATTTATTTTATAAAAATATAATACATCCCTAACAATTATATTAACAACTTAATAATCTATTTCCAGAAATATTACTTGGGTATACCATATATATATTTTTCAGAAATTATAACTTTTTATTTTTACTTAATTTTCACAGATTATACCCACGTATATACATATATTTTCCTCTTTAAATTTATTATTTTTACAGGCCATGAACAGTAGTTAACGGATCAGCCCACAGCCCAAGTGCTTGGACCAGACCAAGGCATGAGTCCAAGCTCAGGCCCACGCCATGGTTGGCCCAACACCAAGCCATCACGGCTGACCCGTTTTCAAAACGGGCACTCACCCTCCGGGTCTGTCAATGCAACACAGGCCACGGCAAGGTGACGAGGGTGGCTGAAGGGCGACAACGGCGCGAACAGGGGCGGCAGTGATGCAGTCGGCTGCTGATGCAGGTGCTGGAGGCGTCGACGGCCGGTTGTTGTTCCGTCGGATCTGCCTCACGTGAGGACCGAGGTGTGGCGACGACCGTCCTTGCGTTTGCAGAGGCGAACGAGGAGAAGAGTGGAGGAGGAGAGGCGGCACGGCATGAAGAGGGTGGAGCTCGGGTTGTCGCGTCGGGCCTCCAAGCGACGGTGGCGGCTAGCAGTGGTCGGCGTCGCGAGGAAGCGGAAGAAGAGATGGTGTTGCTGGATCGAGGCGTCGTAGTGGCTGTGGCGAGCAGCAGTTGCTGCTGCGGTGGTTGCAGTAGCTTCGCGGCGAGAGGGAGAGGTGGGGACGGTGGCCGGTGGCGGCGTTGGGTGCTCGGGTTTGGTGGTGTTGTCGGGTGGTGGTGTGTGGCGGTTTGTGTGTGTGTTTGTACTCTGTTGTGTCTTTTTTTCCTCTTCTCTGTTTTTGTTTGAATTTGTGTTTGAGTGGTTTGTAGGTGTAGGGAAAACGGGAACTGGGCAGAGGAAGATGATGGAGGGGCGCGTGTGTGGACGGAGGCAGGGGAAGGAGAAGGCGAAGAGAAAGAAGGAAGGGGTGAAGGGAAGGAAAGAGAGGTTGCAGGGGAGTTGATTGTGGAATCGGGTAGGGAGGAAGAGATAATAAAGATGGAAGATAAAAGACAAGGGAGAAAAATTAAGAAAAGAAAGGGATTGGGGCCGGTTGATTCACGGGTGAAGACTGGAGGCGGCTGAGAAGAAAAATGGAGAAGAAAAGAAAAGAAAGAAGAAAAGAAAGGAAGGGGGAAAAAAAAAAAAAAGAAAGAAAAGAGAGAAGAATGTGGGGCCCACGTGGCCGGAAAAACCGAGAGAGAGAAGAAACGTTGCCGGGAAAGAGGAAGAGAAAGGAGAGAGGAGGAAGAAGAGTGGCTCGGGGCAAGCTTCATATGGCCGGTCCGGATTCTCGCGTCGGAATCCCGTAGACGCAGGGATATTCCCGTCTTTCCGACAAATCCCGTCCCGAGTCCAAAAATATGACTTGGGCTCGGAAAATCCGATTAATCCTCCTGAACGTCGTCCAAGTCTCGGAACTGAAAACCGAGGCTCGGTTAGTTAGGAAGACACTCCCGAGCACGGGAAAACTCTCGGTTTCGAAAAAACGACTCCCGTTTACTGTGAATTAATTACCCGAGATTAATTCAACAGTAAATCACGGTGAAACAATTTCTACAGTCCCGGTAAAAATCAAAAATTTTACCCGGGCTGTTACAATTTAATCGAGGAGAGGGATAATCTTAATTTTTTTTTGATACTATCTAGTCGATGGATAATCTTAATTATGCTGGTGATGATGATGAATAAGCAAATCATTTTTTTTTTTGGTCGTCATGAATAAGATTATCATGTTGTCGCCACATTTTGTATGAAATTATTAAACCATATAACTATAACTAAATTGGTTATGACTCTTTGAGCCATTCAAGTTGGAGTTGAATAGTTGATGTCGTCTTAGGATTGGCTCATCATCCATTTGCAGTCAACGGTCGTTAAGCTCCGATAGAGGGGAAAAAAACGTTGTTAAGCTATGCACTTGTCTTAATTTGCAGTATCACACATACCAAAATTAAGATCATTTTCAAATAAATCAACCAGATTACGTGGTACTCTGTAGTTTTAAAAATCTATTGATCAGCCTAAATTTGTAAGAGGTGAAGGATAAAGGGATCAATCTCGCCATAGAACCATTGACGAAAAGAAGAGGAAGAAGAGGAAGTGATAATGTGACATTTTCAATTCAAAAAGAACCAAATGTGACGCACTGACAGCTTGTGTTTTTATGCCAACTAGCCCATACCTGAGAATTATGTCAACGAGACTGCCTACAATTGTAGTGACTGTGATTTCTCTTGTGAAAATGGTCCATCACTATTACTGCATCGGACAAACAATTCTACATCGTTTCTGACAAACTAATGTAAGAATATATACTTATATTTCTTTTTTATTAGCTTTTGGTACATTATAAATTCCTGGTGGATGCAGTACTTGGGATGTGCAGGAAGTAATAAAAACTTATTGCGAGAGAACTTTAGAAGGAAAAATTTATTAGTTATGGTGGGATTCTTATGGATTTGGACAAATATTAAACTTGTTATATATAAACGATCCATCATGGATGGTAGAGCCATAAGTGTATGCACCTACCGATAGCTTATGCAATCGTGATAAAGTTTTTAATACTTTTGACTCTGTTGATGTGTGGATGATGATTGTTTTGGGACTAAAGATACTAAATTAGGGTAATAAGTGGAAGCTTACACATAATGGACTCCATCGGTAAGTTTTCACTTGGGAGATCTGTGCTATATATTACACATGTTGAAGCTTATTGTGCATGACAGATAATTGCATATTAACACTCTTATTATAAGTACCACCACTATTTGAGTTAAAAAAAAAACTTAGTACTATTAATGGTTGTTATTGATATTTTTATGGGCAAACCTGGGAAGTTATAGTGAGCTGCTCCAGAGTGTCAGATTCGAGGCACTGCCGTTTTGGCTCTCTATGGTAGGGTGCTAAATAGGCATTATTTTGTTGTCATTTTCCTTAGCATATAATTAAATCACATGTACCTTACCTCCTTACTGGAGTTATGGGAACTTTGTTCTGCTTGTTAAATAAATTATTATCTTTTTTTGGTCGAAACCGGGAAGTATATTAAAAATATACGTGAGCTAGGTACATGATTAGAAGTCGTTAGCTCAGGACGACTTCTATCTTATACAAGAAACATGATAAGCATAATAACACAATACATAACAATGGAGTAGAATCTCGGGCGCAATGGCCAAAAAAGGACAATGTGAACTAGTAGAACAACCACTACGAGACGGAATGTATAAAAACAAGGACACGCCTGATCAGTGGGGATGAGAAGTGTCCGGCGGTCGAGCCGTATTCATATCGGAGCTGGATGCACCGGGGGAGAAAATCATGCGGTGGCAGTCTTCAGACAGGACCACAGCCGTGTGATTCTGATTTCTGCGGGGTCGGGATGGGGCTGGATGGTTGAAATTGTTAGAGACAGTAGGGTAAGCGGCAGGGGAAGAAACTAGGGGGGAACCAGGTCCGATGGGGGCTTGGACATCAACTGAGGTAGACGGGGAGGGGCTAATATTGGATACATCTTGGAGGGATTGTCTTTTGGGTGTTTCTTTGGCTAACAGCTTCGAGAGTTTTAGAGGTTGGGACTTTTTGTTGGATTGTTTTAGGATTCGGGTAGAAAGTTTATTCTTGGATCGTTTGATTGATCCTTCCCCTATGAAATCTTGAAGTGTAGGAAGAGCCGGGGGGGGGTTCTGGCTGGGAGTGGAGCATCTCAACGGTTGATGTTGGTGGGGGAGGGGAAAGTATACCTGGTATTCCTAGGGAGACATTTGGTGTGTTCTGTACCGGTGGGTTGGGTAGTTCCGGGGTCGGGTTAGTGATGGCCTCTGAGGTCTCGGGTGGAGGTCGATTTAGGGCTTGGAACCTGTTGGGTGGATTACTAGTATGGGAGGCTGATGGGGAAACTAGAGGGCCAGGAAATGGGCGCTGGGGAGGCCGCCTAGACTTTCGGGGGACATTCATCCATCCCCCCCTCCCTTCGTTTGTCCGGACAACTGGCTCCCCAGATACCACCAAAGGGGTAGAGGGGGGCGGAGATACACCTTCCTGAATATGTGGAGCTACCGGGCAAGCTAGAATGGTATGATCAAGTTTTCCACAGAAATAACAAATATCTGGCAATCCCTCATAACCGACCTTTAACGGTTCCCCTTCAAGGTATACAGTCCCCTTGAGAGGCTTCGTTAAATCAAGACAAACAGCTACTCGTGCAAATTTAGCTCTAGTGGGGTTAGAAGTATTACCGTCGAGCTTGACCGTTCTTCCCACCATGTTGCCTAGCTGTCGCAGAATCCGGGAGTGGTACCGATTGGTCGGAAAGTCTGGGAACTGAATCCAAGTGACTATGGAGTCGATTCTGCCAGAAGAAGCTCGGAAGTTGGGAGACCAAGGTTGCACACTGAGGACACTTCTGTAAATGAACCAAGGCCCATCGGTCAGAGCATGCAAAAAATCTTGCGATTCCCAAAACCTCACCAAGTAGAAATTGTTTTCAAGATCTATAATCTTGATCGAACCGGTTGGCTTCCACAGCTCGAGTAGTTTTGTACGTAGAGCTGTGAAACCAATGTATCGACCATATAGCTTGACAACAACTGCATTCTCCCATTGCTTGTCCAATCTTGCTTTAAAAGGATCCGATAAAACTAAATTCTCCACGCCGTCTTGTTCCGTCACTAGCACGTCTCCGTCTTCGTATTCCGCCTCTCCTTCCAGATCCCACGGGTCGGATTGGTATAGCGGGTTGGAACCGGCAAAAAGAGTGTCTCGGTAACTTGGACGCACATCCTCCATGGGCTCATCAGCATTCTCCGGCTTACTCGGCTCCGGGTTGGGTTGGGGGGCCTGGGTCAACCCGGTTGAAATGGGTTGGGTAGGACCGTCGGTTGAACCAGGACAGGCTCCTCCTCCCGGCAATGATTCCTCGTGCAGCTCAGGTGGCCGAACGGTGTTGGAGGCCGCTGCCCCAGGTGGTGACGCTACTGCCGCCGGCGAAGTGGTCTTCAGTGGAATCTGCAGGAGTTGTGAGCTCGTGAGGGTGGTCAGAGCCGTGCCCTCATCGACCCGCTCGGGGGTGACGGTAGAGGGGGTGGATGCCGCCGGGGAAGGGGCCATTGGCTGCATCGACGCCCGTGGGGGGGGCGACATCTGTCGTCGGCTGCTAGTTGAAGTGGGGGGAGCAGTTTCTCGGTCACGTGAGCGAGACCGTCGCCGTTGGACGGGGCTGCCGGTGTGGAGCTGGTGGCGGCCAGAGGGAGACCTGGCATCGCTGTCGGACTGCAGGGCCTCCAGTGGCAAGTTCATGGCCACAATGGCCGGCGCGCTGGTGGCAGAGGACGGCACACGCGCAGGAGGCGCGGTGCGTGGGCTCTCCGTCGTCTCCAAAGTTGCTGTCTGCACGCCGGAGTTGCTGGTGCGAGATCGTGGAGATGTAGGCGTGGTGGTTGTGTCTGATGGCAAGGCGTCACACGGGGGAGGCTCTAACTCCTGCAGCCGTGCATGGCCTCGCCGGAGGAGGTCGGGATCTAACCGGTAAATGGTGTTTCTTGTTTTTGGTTTTTCAATTTTTTTTTTTTTATTCTCTCTCTGATCTTAGAAACTAAATAAATAAATTATTATCTAACCCCTAGCACCGTCTTCTTGTCCGCATCATTAAGCGTGTTTCTGTTTGAGAATTATATATATAATATTTTAGTGGTACAGTTCAATATCCTGAAGTGCAAACTCAACAAGAAATCTGGTGCCGAATCTTATCATTGATTTTGGAAGCAAAACATTTTATTTACAAAAAAAAAAACATTCTCATAATTTTCATAGTTGTTGTCTTACTGCGAAATTTAAGAAAAAAATGGATTTATGTGTTTCAGCAGCTCATTTCTAAGTAATCCTTGAATAGGAATCGGCCAATTTTAAATTCAAATATTGTATTTATTTGTTAAGAGCTTAATTTGGGTAGGAGAGGAGGTCAATTGTGTTAAGATAAAAATGGTGGGGAAATTTTAAAACATTGTGCTTTCCGTAATTAATTGTTAATTGCATAGTTAGATACCTAGATGCACTTGGATTTGCTTTATGGGGATGAAAATTAGAGTTGGGTAATCAAGTGGGACCCAACTGAGCCTAATTGGTAAAGCAATGCTTATCTTGAGGTGCTAACATTAGACTTTATGTGCACAAAATAATTGTTTACCCAACAGCGTTTCCAGACACAATTACTAAAGTTAACTTCTAAAACACTGTTTTATCTTTAAAAAAAACTTCTAAAACAGTGAGGTTCCGATCTTGAATTCTTGGTTTAAAAAAAAAAAAGTGATGAATAATAAAATAAGTGGTATAGACAATATTCTTTTGATGAGTTTCGAAGCTTTATCCTACGCTACATATAATAGTCTTCATTAATTTCTTAATAAATAAATTGCGTATGAAGCAATCTTTCAGATCTGATGGGCTCGGTAGATGCCCAACCGTACAAATAGATAAAGATATTTTATTGCTATTGTTCTTATGTATTTTATGATCTAATAAATCATCAGAATGTGTTTTGTTTTCTTTAATTTCTTGATGAATGAGTCATCAAGGATTGATTCTCACATGAATGAGAAAATAAAAAAGTCTTCGGTTCAACAAAAAGCAGAGAAGACAATTAGACAGAGTCACTAATGAATTGTTTTCCTGTCCAAAATGTTGGCGCATGCCAATCATCCCTATTCCAATTTCAACCAGCACCGGCTCCTTTGTCGTCTAATTTTCCATATTTCATGGTATCTCTTTACTAATTATAAACTGGTGCAAAGCCCTTCATTTTTAATAAAATATCATCGTTATATATATAACTGGTGCAAAGCCCTTTTAAAGCAACGTAGCTATGTAGTATTTCAAAGAATCAGTCTTGTAGTCTAAGATATAGACAAAAAAACTAAATCCTCAATGGGAAATTGGTGATAAATTTAAACAGAATCGCATATAAAGGTGAGTTTTTTGCATTGTTTAATGAAGATTATGCATTTGGACCCAAAAAAATGAAGAATGGGTATTGAGAACAACGTTGTATATATGGTTTGCTTCAAACACTTCAACAATCGGGTTCTCTAAGTTTGAAAGGATAGTACGTAGAAAAATGAGAGTAATATGCATTTCGAGATGCAATCTGCACATACCCCAAACACCTGAAAGAAACAATGTTTTGATTGCATTGGAAGTAATCATTAAAACCAGTGCAAACTTTTTTCAACTATGTGAGGACAGCTTGGGAGTTACGGAGGTAATATTGTATGGTATAATTAATTACTTTAGAGTAATATTATTATAATTTCAGTACTTATTCCTAAATTATTATATTCATCTGCCCTCCTTAACCTAAATTACATATATATTATTGTGATTATTCTTTGCTTTGGCTTGGAATTCACATTATAAAGTAGGTCCTGCGTCTTTGCGAAACGATGTAAAGGTCAAAAACATCAAGTAATTCTAAAGGAAATATTGCTTTATATCGTATCTTAATTGTCTGCCTGTCCTCGTACATGTTTTAGTCAATAGTTGTCAAAATATGCATATGAAATTAACTTGGTTTGCTTTGCTAGCGTGCACTTTTTTTTTTCACGAGGTTAACATTAGAATTCGAATTTTGGATATCCCTTTAAAAATATGTATAGCCTTTTCCTTTCGGTGAAAAAACAAACATAGGATTTCCATTCTTCGAGAATGATTACCAACGCTTCGGGTCTAGGATCTAAAAAATAAACATTCTTCTTTAACTTTTTTAGAAGTTGATTGTTGCCGTATGCACATAATTATTTATTTTATGATGTGGTATTGGTAATTGATTCAAAGAATTGAGTGCAAATGGGCTATGGTCCATGGAGGTTATATTAAGGAGCTACAACATGGTTAACATGACAATATAGGAATCAATTAAACTGAATCATGTCAATTTTTAGCATTTCTCAAAAAAAAAAATTCAATTTTTAGCATTTCTTTAGGTTAATGACTTTTCACTTCTCTTTTACTTCCTATTTTTTCATTCAAACTTCAACATAATTTTCTGAATTCAGAATAATGTCAACAAATCCTCCCAATGAATATGACGCCTTGTGATAAGGGCTTGATTGTCATTGTCCCACATCACCTCAGTCACTGTGCCACTGTCACTATCTAGGCAAATATTTAGGGCAAGTGTATAGTCAAAAGGAAACCCACCATTTACCATAACAAGGCACTAAAATTGTATTAGCCACCGAATACTAATCAAGCCCCCAAGAACAGTAAAAAAAACAGCCACTAAATTCCTATTTTGACCCTCAAGGACATTGTACTGGGCCAGTACTCCCCTGCCACATCCATCACGATCCAACGGCGAGAACAAATCCAGCGCGGATTTCAACGGCGGAGATCGGATTAAGAACTGAAAAAAATTAGACCAAAGACTCTTCAAATGTACTGTTCCCCTTACAAGGAATCAAAACCTGCCCGAACAAATATCTGACTGCTGCCCGTTATTTCAATCAGTTCCTGACAAGGTCAGCCCCGGGCAGCTCCAAACTCCAATACCCAAAAAAAAAAAAAAAAACTCTCTCCCTCCTTCTCTCTCTAGAATAATTAAAAAAGAGAAAAAAGAAATAAATAATGAAGGGAAAGAAAAACGAAGCACCAACTTTCTCTCTCTAGACCGTCTCTCTTCAAAGACAGTACTTAAAGCTAAGAACTTTATTGACAATAAGCGAGAACTAAGAGGAGGAGGAGGAGGATAGAAGAGAGAGAGAGCCACCACTTCTCTCATTGGAGAAGGTGGCTGCTTTCAGGTGGTAGTGCTGCCTCTCCGGTGACCCGGAGGTGAAAGTGACTCAGTAGTGAAAGAGAGAGAGAGCGAGAGAGAGATGGGTCAGGGACTGAGTTGCGCGGCGAGTCAAGAGCATGGCTTGTTTGCTGCCGTGCAAGTTGGGGACCTGGATATTGTGGAGGCTATGGTGGAGAGAGACCCTGCTCTCCTGCACCACACCACTGCCTATGATCGACAATCTGCTCTCCATATTGCTGCTGCCAATGGCCAGATCGAGGTTGGGGGCTCTTGTGATTTCCATTTCCTGTTGGTTTTGGTCTTAAAGTTTGGTTCTTTGGGAGTTTTTTTGTGTGTTTTTCGGGTACTGGGTTGTGGTGCTTTCTGTGGAAATGCTAACGGAGTTTTGGTGTTCTTGGACGATGTGTAGATTTTGTCCATGCTTTTGGAACGATCTGTGGATCCGGATGTGGTGAACCGTCACAAGCAGGTACCTTGTGGGAAAGTTTTGGTGCCTTTTTTTTGAGTTTGCTTGAACTTGTAGGTGCTTTAGCTAGCTCTCCTTTCCTTTTTGGCGTTTATTTGAAATGTAATCCTTGTTTGCTTGTGGGTTACTGGTGCAGACTCCGCTTATGTTGGCTGCAATGCATGGGAAAATCTCTTGCTTGAAAAAGCTCATCGAAGCGGGAGCAAATGTATGTGAAATGGTCAAAATGAGGGCTCAATCGAATTCTGTTCTTACTTCTGCTGTGAATCAGGATATTAATGAGCTACTATGTTTGATTGATCAGATTTTGAAGTTTGATTCGCTTAATGGAAGGACTTGCTTGCATTATGCTGCTTACTATGGCCATTCCGATTGCCTTCAAGCTATTCTCTCTGCTGCTCAATCAAGCCCAGTTGCTGCTTCTTGGTAACCCTCTCCTTCTCAAGATTTATTTGATTATTTCTTCTTCCCTTGTCAAATTATATCTATTTAACTCTTATGGGAATTGAAATGCAGGGGTTATGCACGGTTTGTCAATATCAGAGATGGCAGAGGAGCCACACCACTGCACTTGGCAGCTCGTCAAAGACGGCCTGAGTGTGTACATATCTTATTAGACAACGGTGCTCTTGTTTGTGCTTCAACAGGCGGATATGGGTAAATTGTTATATTGAGATTTGTCACTCGTATTTCCATCTTTTTTCATATTTGATTTGGTCTGTTTTATTAACATATAGCTGCTTCCAGTTTCCCAGGGAGCACTCCTCTACATTTGGCAGCTAGAGGGGGATCTCTTGAGTGCATCCGCGAGCTGCTGGCGTGGGGTGCAGATCGGCTTCATAGAGATGCTTCTGGGTATGAAATTGATTTTATTTCTCGATTGAAGCTGTATTCAACCTTGAAATGTACATTGGAAAGCTGCTAATTTGACAGATTGGAAAATCTGATAAGCTTTGAAGTCCTGCTGGAGAGTTCTATTATTATAATAGTTATAGCACCTATGAATTCTCTTGTTTTGAGTTTCTTTCGTGACTGTGTTTCTTTGTCTCATGGCTGGATACATACAGGAGAATACCCTATTTTGTTGCTTTAAAGCACAAGCATGGGGCATGTGCGGCCCTACTAAATCCTTCATCAGCGGAGCCTCTAGTCTGGCCATCGCCCTTAAAGTTCATCAGTGAACTTAATCAAGAGGCAAAAGCTCTGCTAGAACGTGCCTTAATGGAGGCCAACAAGGAGAGGGAGAAGAGCATCTTGAAGGGATCTGGATTTTCAGTGCCATCTCCATCACATTCAGATGTCGGCACTGATGACAATATGTCTGAGGTAAACTGTCAAGCCTCAATCCCTGTAGAAATGCAATGCATAATTTGTGACATGCCTTCCGTGTTTTATACCTGGATGTGCATAGTGATCCTGTGTTACATTAATGGGCCTTTGAAGTGTTATAAACTGTCTTTAACTTATTCTTTGTCTTTGCACACGGCTGCAAATTGTGAGTATTTCTTAACGTATTTGCTGGGGAATTTCATTGATGCAGGCAAGTGATACAGAACTATGCTGCATATGCTTTGAGCAGGTTTGCACAATAGAAGTGCAGGACTGCGGTCACCAGATGTGCGCACAATGCACACTAGCCTTGTGCTGCCATAACAAACCCAACCCAACAACTGCATGCCTTACTCCCCCAGTTTGCCCCTTCTGTCGAAGCACCATTGCAAGGCTGGTAGTTGCCAAGCTCAAGAACTGTGATGATATTGATCATGAGGTAGGGGACATTGGTTCCCCTAAGCTGAGAAAGGCAAGGAAGTCGAGGAACTTCAGTGAGGGAAGCAGCAGCTTCAAGGGCTTATCTGCAACATTTGGGAAAATGGGTGGCCGTGGCTCTGGAAGGATTGCTGCAGAAAATGAGTGGGTGGATAAGCCTAATTGATGATGAATGTGTCTGGTAAAACATTTGGCAATCAAAGATTTCCATTTGACAATCAACCCTTTCCTTGTTCCAAAAGAGGGCAAACAAATTATCAAGGAATCAATGTCGGTGCTGGACCCCCCACAAGTTGGTATATATAAAATATGAATAGATAGAGAGAGCTCCATTTGCTATGTAGATTTGGGAAGAAATAAGCAAAGACGTGAGTTGCAGGTTTGGATTGGTAGTTTGATTATAATGGTTTTGCTCTGTGGGTCATATTGTTGTAATCCTTGTTTCCTTTAGGCTGAAGGACCATTTGTTATTATTTGGAGGGTCAGGAGAGAAAAAAAAGGGATAAAATTCTTTTCTTGGAAGCAAAAATGGGTTTAGTTTCTTGAATGGCTTCTACTAGCTAGCTTGTTAGAAAGTTTTGCAATGATCTGCAAAAACACCACTGAAGAAAAAGTGGAGCATAGGGGTTCTGCTCAGTTCTGACCAAGTCCCCTCTCTCATTAGTAGTGTCTGAACTGTGAAATCCTATGTTACTATAATGTTATGTCTCTTTGAAACTCCTTCCCTTTTGTTTATGCATTAAAATAATTTGATTCTACTTGCTACTAAAATCCGCTCTTCAGAGATGCTGACTATAGGCGCATGTGAATCTGTGATCATGTCCCCATTGGAAATAATTTTGGACTACCAGTACTACAGTGTTCCCTATATTAAAAAAAAAGTCAAGCCTGTCTCAGGGTGAGGCATTTTATGTAGTGGGCCCATCCTGGGCCCAGTGAACATGATCTGACACAAACTCTTGGACACGTAGGCTAATGTAAATGGGGCCTAAGAGTGTGAGAAAAGCCATAGAAAGCGCAGGCACACCTAACTTTGTGTTTGGGGGGGGGGGGGGGGGGGGGGGGGGGGGGGGGGGGGGGGGGGGGGCCTTTAATTTTGCTGGCCTTTGTTGTTGTTATATATTGTAATGGAGTAATGATTTGGACAAGTAGAAGAAGAGGAGGGGAGTACCTAATGTGTTGGTCTTTTTCCTTATTAGAGGCATTCATGATCATGATGAGCATGGATCTTGCAACTTTTACTCCCCTGACGTAAACACGTTATTGATTTGTCTCTTGATCCCAAAACTCCTTTTCCTCTTTTTTCTTATTTTTGTGGGGGTCCCAAGACTTTGCCTTGAAGAGTGCATATGACATTAGTTTCTGATATTCTAAATTTGTGAAATGTATCACAAATCCCTTTTCTTCTCTCTCAACCATAATAGAGGCAAGCTATTTATTTTTGGATGTGGAGAGTTTCTCATGAGACTACAACCTTGACTAATGGGCATGCCACTTTGAGTTATTGGGTGGAGAAGATCATAAAAATGATCTATGCACTTGAACTTTCACACTTTTCAATCAAATACTCTTGGAGTTTATACATTACATAGGTCTCTAGAGGCAAAAAGGAAAGAAAAATTCAAGTTGTACAGAAGTAACAATTTTTTTTTTTCCCAATACAAGCCATGGTATTTTATTTTAACAGAAGGGTCATTTCCAGATTTTCATTTGGCTTTTACTGACAAGTCATTTTCTTTTGTTTTCTATTCCATGAAAGAAATCTAGCCCAATGCGTAATGTCTTCTTCCTTTGGTTGTCTAAAACTGACTTAATCTTGTTTTTAATAGTAGTTAGTCAGTCAAAAATCACCCCTGCTATTTGTCCTTTTGACAACTTGTTTTAATATGTATTAATATTCATAACTTGGGCAAAATATCTACGAGAATGGGGACATTTTGAAGAGATAATATTTAAAAAATGGAAGCATAGTTTGCAGCCCAATTAAATCTAATCAAAGGTGGTTGAAAATTCCCCTTCTCCACCAAAAACCACTGATGAATGTTCACATGAATCTGGGTACGTGTCATTTACGACAAACAGAATTAGCCTACAATCAATCACAGGAGCAAACGTGGCAGTAATATTCACGAGCAGAAATATCTTCATTTAAAAAATCTGACAAGCAATCAAGAAAAAGAACATAGACCCAACAGCAAAAATGAATCATGAAAAAGACCCACATTTTCACTTGTTGATAATAATTTCACGCTCGTTTAATTACAGTACATTTAGAGATGAAAAATCATATTTCTATCAAAAAGTAGTATGTTGCTAAAGAACGGTAAGGGATTTGGTTCTGCTCAAACGAGATCTCGAATTCGAGTTCTTATGTCCGAAGAAAATCTCCATTGGGAAACTCGCCAACTATAACAAAGTGTGTGACCCGAATCAAATCTGAATTATTCGGGACAAAACGCCAAACACCGAGGTACCATGTCGTTTACTACTTGAACCAACCCACATTTTGATAATTAAGAAACAATGTTATTTGGATTGGAAGAATAGTTATGAGTTATTTTTAGCAAATAAATTTTTATCAAAATCTGAATCAATGATCCTTTAGATTTCTAAGCAAAAACCCCAAAGAAAATTCATAATAATTTTTTTTTTTGAAAAAAGACAAATCATAGTTAGGGCATGTGAGTCTTATTAAATGCATTGCACGTATCGAATCCAGTCAACAATATAGAGCTTACACCACTGTAAAAGTAGGTCTCCTGTGGAAAAAGACGTTAGAGAAACGAAATTCTGGGTGGTCATGGAAAAAAAATTCTAATAAAATACCTCAATTATAACAAGTGTCAGTTAATATATTTCAACCAATCAAAAAATTGCAAACGTGGATATAATAGGTAGGTAAGGTTAAAATGTATCAAATGAGAAGCAATGTTAGTTGGTACAGTTTAAGGACCACTGAGTTTTCAATACCCAGTATATTTTTTCTTTTTTTGTCAGGATTTCCAAGTATCGAACCATATAGAAATGTTCAATATGCCTAGTCCACAAAATAAATCAAGAGGTACCTTGTTGTCCAACTATTTCTAATTAAAAGATATATATTAAGAGAATAAACAGGAAGCAAAAATTGAACAGAAGCTCAATCTCCCAACAATCTGTTGTCTGGTCATGGCTAGATATCAAAGTTAATGACCAAATCATATCTTAGCATTGAACGTTACATACGTGAATGTATCTAACCATCATATCATATCAAGGCTATTTTGAATCATAAACACCTAGTTGGCCAACTACTAGTACTAGTAATTAAAGAATTGTGAGAGTTCGAACCCCACCGACCGTCCCTCTTAGTGGGTAATCTGTAAATACCACTGTAAGCGCTTGCTGAGTCCGGTGGTTTGTCCTGGTCCTGGACTGGGAGAGCCTCCCCTCAACCTAAATTTTAATTTACCAAAAAAAAAGTAATTAAAGAATTGTTTTCGACAAATTAAAAAGAAGGAATTAAAGACTTACTTGGTTAGTCGTAATACAATTACGAATTCAAACTTTTATTAGGGCTCCATATACTTTGGCAAGCATGATGGGATTGCTAGGACTTAGACATGACCAAAGCAAGTTGCATATCAATGCAGCGTCAGTAAACTATATAAAAAAATTATTTATCGAATCCAATTGTATTACATTTAAATTTCTAAATTCTAATTGAAATTCGAGCCAAAAAAGAAGAAGAGAGAAGAACACTTCTAAATCGAAGTGGTGTTTTCACATTGCCAATCAAGTCGCATCTCAATTTTATTCATCTTCAATTTATTAAATCTATTATCTATATGCATTATTAATTACAATTTTAGATGAGTTCACACACACTTTCACAGTTTTTCTCACGAAAAAGAAAAGCATATTACAAAAGTCAATCCTGTGGGAGGAACGACAAAATATCCAATGTTAATAAGACATTTGCTAAAATATTTTCATGTTAATCGCCCATCTCCCGAAGCATGGGTCATATTTGGTTGGTAATTTATTTTTTTTCCACTCAATTTGGATGGTCATTGTTTGAAGGTTTCCTTTTTTTTTTCCCCCGAGAACATAAAGGTTTGAAGGTATCTTTTTTTAGCATAATATAGTAAGCTTTGGATGTATTATGCTAATAGAAATTGCTAATTGTGGGGCATCTTGTAAAGCAGAAATGCTAGTAATAGTACAGCAAAGGGTCCACACTGACAGATAGCAGCTCAAATAATTCTCCTCGAAATTCTAATTCTAATATACTAGCTAGTAAACCTAGGCAAATTGGCCAAGTTGGCACTGGCAAATTAGCTAGTCCTTGACTGTGTACCCACCAATTTGGGGGAGCCTATACATGTTGAAGATTTCGTATCTGCAACTTCTTGTGTTGACTTTGGTTAAAGAAACAAAATAAGTAGCGGTGACCCTTCTTAAATTAGAATCCTTGCTTGCTGATCTTGAACCATCCAACATTGGAAATTCTAGCTTGTTAGGTGGACAGAATATTTGTGGTTAGTATAATAATATATCATTGCCAGGAATAGCAAGACTTGATTGGTTTGATGTCATTAAGGCATTGCAGTTGATCTTGATATAGGACAAGATGTCTTGGCTAGTAGGAATCAAATCTTTCCTTCAAGAAGTAATCTCCAAATAATTTTGTTCAGAATTAGTCAATGATCTTGAGATAATAGTTCAATTAGTCTCTCTCATTGGGATGTTCATGAAAGATTGTTCTAATTTTGCTCATGGTCAATCTATAAGCTGCTGTTGTGTTTTAAAGATAGAATCATAAAATTATTTTTCTCTAGAAAGCAATACAAATCATAAGTCTATTAGCTAGCCTAACTAGGTCGAAACACATAAAAATCAATCAATTAATGGATACATAGAAAAGCAAAATTTAAAAAAAAAAAAAAGAAAAGAAAAGCTGATTCCTTAACAAGGTTGTTGTCCTTGTCCACAGATGCACGAACATAGTTCTTGAACTCCATGTCCTAATCTTCCACTTCCTCCAATTTCAGCATCTGCACCATACCATGGAGCAACCTGGCCATCAATGAATAGGGAATTAGTCTCTGTAACAGGTTGGGCCAGATTAAGCTCATCAAGTCCATAAATAATAGGCCCCTGGTTTCTTCTGCTACAATCATTTGCTGCACTTCTCTCCACAGCAAGAAAATGGCCAAGAGATGGAGCTGCAGGATTGTTCACAATTTCGAAACCAGTGGTGGTGGTGTCTCTTGAACATAAAGAGAGAGGCCATAATTTTGTCCTGCAACTTTTCTTCTCTTTTACTGCTTCCACTTTGGTTACCTTTGCTGGTTTCCTCGAGAGGTCTAATGCGTTAGAGACGCCTATCAGACTCCCTAGTGTAATGCTCTTCTCATGGAAAAAAGATGCTGTTGACTGAAATCAATCATAAAAGTTAATCAAACAATTGGAACTAACAAGATTGTCCACTTAATATTGTAATCTTGTACTGAAAATCCAGCTAACTTTATAGGTCTCAGGTGGGTCTTGGGACACATAGGTAGAAATAGAATCACCTTTCATAGAAGGATAATAGGACAGTAGTCTTGTGATTTTATGCTATTAGTACTTCCAAAGAATACAATATAAGACCTAAATGTGATTCTATTTGATACAGTCACACTCACACTCACTAGGTATATATAGCCATGTAGGACCTTGGCGTAATATATGCACTGCATAATTCCTAATATGAGATAGATAACTCCATTTGCTGACAAGAATATGTGACATTTTCAGCATCTCACGAGCTCTGACGAGCAAAAGCAATTATGAAATGCTGGTACGTTGAATTGGATACCACAATGTGAGGGCCACCAAGTTGCCAATATCACTCATTAGAGACACATTAAGGTTGTGTTAGCAGGAAATGATGATTATTAAAGAAGGGAAAAATCCCTGTTAGCTTTGGAAAGTAAAGGCATTTCTAAGTATTTTGTCCTGAAGAGGGCTGCATTTAAATGAACCATATAAATGGTCCAAACAAATCCCACAATTATGAAGTACATTTAAGCATGAAAGGAACAACTCTTTTAACTTTCTTTTTTCTTTTGGATATAACAATGAAAAAAGAACAAACTGAAAGAAACAAAAGCTGAGGGTACATCCATGTGACTATTGTGAAATTGATGGAATTAACTGAACCAGTAAAGGTGCCACTAATGAACTGTGTAACAAGCCAAACTTTTAACTACAGAAAACTGACCTCTGTGTCTAAGTCTGATGAAGAATCCGTGAAAGAAGCTGGAGAACCAGTGAGTAAAGTGTTGAAAGATCTTGATCCATGAAATTCACCAACTCCAGCTACTGTAAGTGCTCTCGCATTCAGTGGCTGCAGACCCAGAGGCCAACCTTCTTCCTACAATCAAATCAATCAAGTATAATATTTATTCCAAATCCTTCAACATCACATGCAATGAAGATAATTGCAGTGTCATAATCATAAGATACAAGAACAATGTGACAAGAGTGGTAAGATGAAAAAAAAAATCTAAGGGACAAACCCATGAGGAAAAGAGTTCAAGACAGTGAAAGAGAAGACAAATGTATACCTGTTGAGCCATCTGACAGAGAGTACTTAGAATTCTTGTATGATATGGACTTGGTAAGAGAAGTCAGTCACAGTGAGGGTCATTGAGGTACTAGATATGAAAAAGAAAGACTTGTCATGTCTTGGGTGTTCTCTTCTCTACTCTACTCTACCAGACAACTGAACTGCAGTTTCATAAACTGAGGTGAAGTCAAGAAATCTAATAGCTTTCTAGTTTTAGGCTTCTTGCATTGGCAGAGTTTGTCCAAAGAATCTTGCTTGCATGTGGGAGAGTAATTAAAAACAAGCAGGAAAGGGTCAAGAAGATAACGGGGATTATTATCATTTATGTGCAATTTTTTCTTTGATCCCTTGAACTTTTGTTGACCAGGAAACACAATTATTTTGTTGCATGTAATAAACTTTTGAAAAGGTACAAGGAAAAGTCAAAAGTAAAATCATAGAATAGCCTTAGATAATAATTTTTTTTAACAATAACAAATGCTTGATCATTTCAAAAATGCAATGATTCTTCTTTTTCTTTATACTCTCCTTAACATGAAATTATTCTCCGCTCTGTTTTTACCTGACAAAATTCACAACATATCTTCATCTTTGTCGAGGATCAACCGTTTAAGATAATCTAAGTCATCAATTTATATTTCTTTTTTTTTTTTGCTTCCATTTATTGTGTGTTTTGCTAAAACAAAGAGAAAAAAGAGTCTTGTCATCAATGCAAATTTGTTTAGTTCGTACCAAGAGGGACCCCTGGAATGGAATTATTGCTTGGGGGGCCTCAAGATCCTCTTCTCCCCCACACTATATACTCTCCAGCAATATTATAGGCAGGGTAAAGCCAGAGAAAAAGGACGGATAATAAAGTTATTTACACAGAAGTTCATTGACGCATGACATGATAAGGTGGGGGAGCTAGAGGATCCAATGATGTCAAGAAAATAAAGCACATTTTTTGGGGTATGAGTAATGCTACATCCTGTACAAAGAGTTATGAGTGGTGATGAAATTATAATAATTAATAATCAATCATATAAAAAATTTATTTTGTTTAACGAAAATTTTGTATTACGTTTTTCTGGTGGAAAAAAATTTGTATAACTTTTTTCTAGCAGTAAAGCAAACAAGAAGGAAAAAAAAACCTTTGCATTATCATTTTATTCATTCATGGGCTCAAACTTTCTCTTGGGTATTTTATACTTTTGGCGAAAGTTTTCCAAAAGCATTTAGGCCCAATTGATTAGACCAGCTGTAGTCAGTTAACATGGACACTTAAACAAGCCCAAGGTACTCATGGTTGGACTTTGAACAAATATGATTAGTAATAGCTCGCTGAGGGGGAGCCTTTGACAAGATGGCCCACTTCTTACACATCAAGGTAAGCTCTTCAAGAAAGGAAAGACCCTCGGGCAACATTAATAAATCTTACAAGAAATTTTACAAGAAATTTAAACACACGGACACACACACACACAGACAACAATCATCGGGCAATGAGCCTGGCTTTAGAATTGATCTTTTCCTTGCGCAGCACATTACGAATCCTCCCCATTGCCCGCTTCCTTGCGTCGGTCATCGGCCCACCAACAAGAAGAATGACCATTTGTATAAGTGCAACAGCCTTTCTCAGCAAACATTTTGCCAGCTCCATATCATTCTTGCCTCCTGTAAAGTCTTGGATCCTAACTTCTTTCAAATGACAGTATAGATGGGCGTGATGGTCCCTCACCTCAGTCCCCGGAATGCCGTACTCACAACTCTCATCCAGCTGCCATCAAAATACAAAAAACGTTAAAATGTCTCAAAGGCTAATGTTTATACATGATTCTTCAAAAAGAAGTTCTTATATTGGTTTTGTACAGTGCATCTTCACCTCTTACATCAAAACGATTTCTAGTGTAGTGTTTCAGCAATGAATATATGTATTAGCACATATCCACTTCAGCTTCATAATGTATCTAGCTAATCCTCACTAAAAAGAAGTTTTTTTTTCTGACATATGCATTATGCTCCCAGAATAAGGCAAGAACAGAATAATGGGGAAAAGAAAACATCGTTTTACATTACATATGATAGGTGGCTGTTGGAGTAAATCTCCTAATTCTCGATTGGTTCGCATAATTCAGCCATAAAGACCAAACTTTCCCTTCGATAAATGATGTTACGCCCATATCCAAGAAAGGTTTTGAAATCAGACAATGAGTAAATGTAAAGAGCTATATATATGGAAAGTAACGGCACAGTCTTTGCACGATTTGAATATTAATCTGAAATAACAATCTTTTCAGATTTCACTTGAATTAGAATGAAATGCACCATATATATATATATATATACCAAAATAAGAGAAAGAAGAAGAATGAAACTGACCCGCATATGCAGCACCTCAAGGCAGGGAGAAGCATTGAGCAGATAAATGATGGACAAGAGGTTAAAATTTTCCTTCACCGAAACTGAAGAAACAATTTTTTCAGACCATTAAATTTGAGACCTGGAATGGGCACCACCTGTAATTAAAGAGGTAACAACACATATCAGAGCAGAAACAGCAATAAGTGATGAACTTATTGAATCATACGGAGTTGTTAAGCATCAAAAAGAAGAGATACAATAATGTAAAACTTGGACATTCTTCACACACCTGAGAATGTAACGTTAAGGATAAATACTGAATTTGAGGAAGATCTGATGCATATTGATAAGATGGGTTCAGGCAGTTTTGCCTCAGCCTCAGCCATTTCAAAAGTGGAACATCAACAAAAGTGAAACTTCAGGCAATACCAATAAAGTCAAAGGCTTCAAGCTTGATAGAATTTAACTCTATATCACAAACATATGAATCATCAATTATCAGGGTCTTCAATGAGAGTAGCTGACCCCGCAATAAAAAGTTTGTACTCCGGTGGAAACAATCTACTAGCCTAAGCCGTTCAAGGTTCAAACAACAGGAGAGGATAGTATCCAAGCCACTTTGACACAAAGGTACATTCCACAAATCAAGACTACCTAGACAAACTAGTCGGTTTGTAAAGTGGGAAGAAAGATCAAAGGTGCAAGCTTTAAGAGACAAATGACGAAAGCGAGTCGCGGTGGTGGCAGGATCAGGAAGAAGATGGCAAGGGAAATTATAGGTTTCACGATCCTTGGGTGCAAGAAAGAGTCTATCTGAGAAGTCAAAATCAATCTCCTCGACATTCTTGGTAATGGAAGAATCAACCCACCTATGAATATGGAGGCAATAATCATTCCACAGGGGAAAATGGACCTTAAGGGTGCCTATGTGTGGGATTCCTCTATGTAATACCAGTTGATCCACAGCTGCAACAAACTTGGAGGTGCATTCATCTGTGTTTGAAAACCTTTTGCCAAACACAATCAAGTCGTCCAGGTGAAGAAGGGTTTGCGGGGTAGAGAGGTATCTCCATCTACGTGACAGTGTCCTCGTTTGAGCAACATCTTTCAGGGTTAAAAAGGAGAGAATTGAAGACAGTATCTCTCGGGCAATTCACTGATATAATCACCCATCTGTATCAAACGCTAAAAAGAAAAAAATCATTAACAACAGCCTTTAAAGAGCGAGGATGATTTATTTTACTGCACAGATCGCAGGCCAACCAGAAGTGAAGTCAATGCGACCCTTATAGGATGAGCTTAATGTGAAATTACACTAAATAGAAACAAGAAATCGAATTTCAGGCAAGACACTTTGTTGTGTTAGTGGTGAAGTGACAGTGTATCTAGTAGATTAGTTCAGCTTTTCTTTGAGATGGTTAGGCAAAGGTATATTCTTTAGAGGAAAGACGAATCCACCAAAAAATAGCAATCCTCCCATCAAAAAATGCACCCCTCCTAACCGGTTCCAAATCCTCAGTCGGCCGCAAGTCATTACCTCAACCCCGACATTACCCACCCCAACGATACCGATCACCCCACAGAATCCCTTAGAAATACCACCTGTACCCTCCCCTCTTCCACCACCAACAAACGTTGATACGACCCCTTCCCAGCCTGAAGCTCCCCCGGCCCTACCTACTCTCCAAGACTTTTTAGGGGAAGGGACAATCAAAAGATCAAAAAACAAGCCCACTACCTGAATCCCAAAGCAATCCACCAAAAAATCTCAACCCCTGAAAATCTCGAAGCTTATATCTAAGGAAACCCCTAAAAGACAATCCCTCCAGGATGTTTCCAACTCGAGTACCTACCCGTCTACTTCCGAAGTTGTCCAAATCCCCACTGGACCTGTCCCCTCCTCAATTCCCTCCTCTGCCAATTATCCCGCTATCTCAAACAATTTCAACCATCCAGCCCCACCCCGGCCCCGCAGAACCCAAAACCACACGGCAGTGGTCCTTACAGAAGACTGCCATCGTATGATCTTCTCCCGTGATGCATCCAGCTCCGGTACCAATATGGCTTGACCACCGGCTAGTTCTCATCCTCGCTGACCAGTCACGTTCCTGTTTATACGTTGCAGGTCCTTGCCGTAATTATACTAGCATTCCATGTTTGTTGTACTCTTGTCCAGTTTGTCTGGGATTCAGATCTCCTCTTATGTTAAGCTTTACTATGATTGTCATGTCTCTTGTATAAGATAGAAGTCGACCTGAGCTATCGACTTCTAATCATGTACCAAGCTCACGTATATTTTTTAATATACTTCCCGGTTTCGACCAAAAAAAAGAAGATTGCTTTATGTGACACAAATCGACCAAGAAGGGCAAAGGATGATCTACTGTACTCCACAGAATCACAGGCCAACGAGAAGTGAAGTCAATTCAACTCTTTATGATGAATTTAAATCTGAAATTATGATAAATAATTAAATAGGCCAACAAAATAAAACCAGAATGAATTTCAGGCAAGACATACCTGAGAATCAGTAATAAAGCGGCAGCGTACCTAGATTGGGTTTTCAGCTTGTGTATCATAAAGTGGAGGCGTACCTAGATTTGTATTTATAGTGTTCCAAAAAGAGTAAGGAGGTGGCGAAACTAATTAAAAAAAAACAAAAATTAAGGAAAACTGGAAAAAGTTTAATGAAAAAAGAAGAATTTGAGGTTGGTGTGAAATTTTTTAAACATAAATAGTAATCTAGGTTTTTTTTCTTTTTGAAATCTAGATATTTATGTGATAAGCAGCCTAAACATAATAACATAATATTAAATAACCAACACATAGTTGGTTCAGGTGCTTCGTGGTAGTGTATTTAATACCTAGTTATTATGTTTTGTTCATTTACTTACCTAGATCTTCACTTTTGTTTAATAATAGACCCAAGCTTTTAATTTAAGTAAGGTATTAGTATTTTCGGATAATCAAATAGCGTTGCCATGTACATAAAACTAACGGTGGACTACACACATAAGGCTGATCGATGGGATTTTGTGGGAAAAAGGGGGGCCTCTGTGTAGCGTAGGAGTTTTGTGGGGAATAATGCAGTCCAGTACGACATCGTACTCGTAGGATTCGTTTTTTTTTCTTTTTTGCGCTAGGCTGCTCCATATGGGCCGGTCTTTGAGTCACTATACTGGATAATTTGGGCTCTTGTGCATTCGGCCCACGTAAAACGGATTACGGACTATTGGACTTGAATTGAGAAAAGAGAGATCATCTTCCTCTAATTCATAATCAAGTCGAAATTTTGAGTATAGATTATTGTTTATAGTTGTATATATTTGTAAAAATTATTTAAAACCAAACATATAGGTGCATAAAGAATCTAAAATTAATTACATAAAGTAATATACGATTACCATAATAGTTGTAATGGTTTTCTTACCACACTAAAATCAAAAATAATTAGGTAATACTAAAATAACAACTGAAAATCTTTGCTTCAAGGACAAAGCTTAAAGGTGCCAACTAAACTGACCCTCATTTGCAGCACCTCAAGGCAGGGAGAAGCATTGAGTAGATAAATGATGGACAAGAGTTTGAAATTTTGCGTCACTGAAACTAACAGATCCAATTTTTTTAGACCATTAAAGTTTTGAGACCTGGGATGGGCACCACCTGTAATTAAAGTGGTAACAACACATATCAAAGCAGAAACACAATAAGTGATGAACTTATTGAATCATAATAGATGTTAAGCATCGTAAAGAAGAAATACAATAATGTAAAACTTGGACATTCTTCACACACCTGAGACCTTAAAAGTCAGGATAAAGGAAGATCTGATGCATATTGATAAGTTGCGTCCAAGCTCATTCGCCATAGCCGATGACACTGCTGGCATGACCAATAAAGTCAAAGGTTTCAAGCATGATAGAATTTAACCCGATATCTCGACAGTATCCATGTAACAGCCCGGGAAAAATTTTTTATTTTTACCGGGACTGTAGAAGTCTTTCTACAGTGATTTACTGTTGAATTAATCTTGGGTAATTAATTCAAGGTAAATCGGGAGTCGTTTTTCGAAACCGAGGGTTTTCCCGCGCTCGTGATTTTCCCGTGGATTTTTCGGAACTAAGTTGGTATTTTTCGGGTTTCGGAATTTCTCGGAAAATCACACCGGAAAATAGCTAAGGAGGTATCTGTTATTTTCTGGTCCGGATCGGACTCGCCCGTAATGAGGACGATTTATATTAAAAAAAAAAAGAGAAAGAAGAAAGAAGAAAAAAAAAGAGAGAAAAAAAAATCGGAAAATCAGGGAAAAGGAAGAAAATAAAGAAAAAGAAGAAAAAGAAGAAAAATGGAAAAAAGGAAACCGGATATACACTGTTCATCGTCACCTCCCACGGTCACTGTACACGCCGGCCTGATCCGCGCCGCGCCGCGTGCCACCGCCGCCACCAGGAGCTCTGTCACGCCGTCGCGAGCTCACCCATGGCGTCGCCGTCGCGTTCCGCCGCCTGAAGCCTCCTGACGCGCCTTTGACCCGCCGGATTCCCCGCTGATCCGCTTCTCCTCCGCCTCCTGCATAGCTGCCGTCGTCGCCGCGCCTCCTTTCCGCAGCCCGTGGAGTCGCCGCCTCGCGCCGCGCGTCGTGACGCCTTCCCCGCGCTGCGTCGAGCCGCCGTTAGCCGCTGCAGGTGAGCAACCCATTTTATCTGGGCGGGTCACAGTCGGGTCGCGTCCGGGTCGCGGCTGGGTTGGGTTGCGATCCGGATTTCTTTTTCTTTTTTTTTAAATAAGACTAATGATAATATATATATATATATATCTATATAATTACTGCTAATTAATTTCTGGAAAAAAAATAGGAATATTATTTTGGAAAATTGTATGCAATATTCTGGTTGGGATTTAGAAATAAATATATATACTTTGATTCTTCAAATTAAGATAATTATGTTTTGTTTGTAAATTACTATTATGGTTAGTTTGGAAAATATATATATCATGAAATTAATTTCTGGAAATTTAGTATGTGTATTATTTTCTCTGGAAATTATAGTTATGTAGATATATGTATATGTACTTTGGAATTAAAGGTAATTATAATTTTGGTGTTGGAAAATATTATTATGTATACTTAGAAAAAGATAAATACTATATAAATGTTTTCTGAAAATTATAAATAGGTTATTATTTTTCTGGAAATAATAAAGGATAAGTAATCGGGATGGGATTAATTCGTAGTTTGGCATCATGACATACTCTTATGTGCATTTATGTGTGCGTATGTGGTCTTGTTGTATAGGTTCGGATATCGGGCAGTTTCTCGAGGAGCCGGCGTCGGACCGGTCATAGTTTCCGAAGTTGAGTAATCGGCCAAGGTGAGGATGGATTTCCTTCAATATGTGCCTATATTACTTGGTAATTTGTTTTGTGGATTGTTGCACTGTTGAGTATTGCGTTTGCTGTGGTTGGTTCGGGATGTTTATCCCGTGGTCTTGATTGTTGTCGGGATGTTTATCCCAGTATTTGGTATTTTGGTATTTTTGGGATGTTTATCCCCGTGTCGACTTTCTGTGTCCTTTGGAATAAATATAATGGAATAATTAATGAATTTTGATGAGGATGTCGATCCTCGGTATTTTGGTTAGGGATGTCGATCCCTGAGTTTGGTTTTTGATGACGGTAATATAATTGTCACGTGGTAAGTAGAGGTACGACCGGATGGTTAGAGACTGTTTTGTGGTGGCCATGATCTGGGTTCGTGTGATAAGCATGTCTATGCTTGGGATGTCTATCCCGGTTTGTTATTTTTGGGATGTCTATCCCTGGGTTCTTT